>PVMI01014818.1:0-49656 GCA_008528875.1 Aulacorthum solani
TCCATTCGAGCATGGAACTGAGATGATGGCTATGGAAATCCTCGGCAAGGCTCGTGAGGCTTCCAGCCTGGGCGGCTTCATGGCTTTCATCGCCAAAAATCCTATACGCAAGCTTCGCGGTCAGCCGGCGCAGCAGTCTCGTCCAATCGATGATGGAAGTGATGACATCAACTTCGATGACATCCCTGACTTCGATTGATCATATCGGGCGCCTAATCAGCGCCCTTTCTTTTGGTGGGTTATGGAATTCATCCTAAACAGCAACAATGACAAGCCTGGATTGATGGGCAGACTGGCAGCCCTGGAGGTTACCGAGCCACTGAAGGTGACCATCAAAGAGGCTGATCGCACGTCACAACAGAATAGGCTCCTCCATGCCCGCCTGAGCGACGTTTCCAGGCAGGTCAAGCACTACGACAAGTCATTCACTGTCGAGGTGTGGAAACGCCTCTGCACGGCCTCATGGCTGCGCGAGCAAGGAGAGCAATGCGCTATGATCCCTGCGCTTGACGGTAATGGATTTGATCTCGTCCACATGCGGACTTCTAAGATGACTGTCAAGCAGCTTGCATCGCTCGTTGCTTGGATCGAGGCTTATGGTTCCGAGCATGGAGTAAAATGGACTGCTGCCGATAATTGGCATGGAAGGTACTGATGCTCGCCCGTAAACCACTCAAGAGGAAAAAGTGCAAGGTCTGCAAGGCTGAATACCAGCCAGGCATGGCTATGCAGATTGTCTGCGGAGTCAACTGCGCTCTGGAGCTGAACAAGCTGCGCGCTGAAAAATCGGCAGAGAGGATGAAGAGGGAAGATGCTAAATCCCTGCGAGAGCTAAAGGATAAGGTAAAGCCTCGCTCCAAATGGCTTTCAGAGGCCCAGTCTGTGGTTAACCGTTACGTCAGGCTTCGTGATGCCCATCTAGGCTGCGTGAGCTGCGACAAGCCGGCAGAATGGCATGGTCAATGGCACGCTTCGCATCTGAGGTCGGTGGGTTCGTCGGGGCACTTGCGATTTAACTTGCTCAACATCCACAAGGCCTGCTCAGTGTGTAACGCGCATCTCAGTGGGAACCTTGTTGAATACCTTCCAAGGATTCGCCAGCGTATAGGCGATGAAAAAGTTGACTGGCTATATCGGCAGAATTATCAGCGGTCATTTGACATTGAATACCTGAAGCGCATCAAGTCGATATTTTCCAGGAAGATCAGGGCGCTGGAGAGGCGCAGACAAGGCTAGACGCCATTGGGCGCAGAGAGACAAATGACCAGATACCCCTGCAGATGCTCCAAGTGCCGAGCCAGGAAAACCTTGGCAATGGCGCCAGACTGGTACGAGCAGACGCCGACATGTTCATGCGGAGGCGTCTACAATGTAGACACCTATCGCAGGAAGGTCGAGAGAAAGAAGTATAACTGTGGCTGTGATGGTTACCATTGGCAATCAACCAATGGTCCGCACAGGAAGGGTTCTTTGCATTGCGCCTACTATCGCGGACCAGCTACCGAGTCATAGGCGTGCTGGCACGTCAGGCCCCTGGTTCTGGCTCGGTCAGCAGTTGCTGCGTAGACTTGAGCCATTGAGACAGACTCGTCGAGCAGTCGGGGGAGCACTCCGCAGGCTGCTCCAGTTGGCGAGCCTCCAGAGGGAGCGAGGGCAGAGATGCGCTTCTGACTCTCGATGTATCGGGCGGCGTATCCGTCAATTGACTCGCGCAGCCCGATAGACTCAGCAGAAACAGCAGCGATGCGCTGCTCAGTAGCTTTGATGCGTTCATTGCCTTCGTTCCTCGCTTGCTCTATCAGGTCCTGCCAGCCGGCTTCCTTTTCTCTCTCCTCCCCCTCCTTTCGCGCTACGGCAGCAGCAGACTCCGCATCTCTCTGGCTCCATAGCGATTGCCACCGATCATTCTCGGTGGATTTTCCAAGGGAGTGTGCCGCCCATAGCGCAGCAGCAGCCAGGGCGGCATAGATCCAGTACCTCACGCCTCAACCTCTTTCAAGGCTGCGCGGTAGTTGGCCAGGAACTTGGTGCGCAGCTTCTCGCCTTCGCGCTTGTATGCACCAGGGCGCCAGGTGCGCAGGTATACATCCCATGCCTCCTCGGGAGTGGTTGGCATTGGGCCGGAGTCGGTCCAGTAGAGAAGTCGACCCAGAGCGTAAGCCAACACCTGATCATGACCGATAGCCTGATAGATTTCCTCGGCGTCGAATGCCACGCCGCGAGCACGCACTACTGTCTGCGTATTGCCTTTAACAGAAGGGTGGGTCATGACGCCCTTGACGCCGCCGCCTTTCTCAAACTGCAGGTCTGACCGGGCTGGCCCGCCAACCTGCTGCTCAAGTCGGCGAGGGTTCTCTTGCTTCTGCGTTGCCAGCAGCAGAACAATTGCTGCCTTGGAAGTCATCTGTGGCGGAAGCATTGCCAGGCCTTGCTTGATGTCAGAAATAACGCTCATTTATCACCTCAAAAATCTGTTGACCCTAAGCCCGTCGATAGCCATAATTCGGCCATACCAACGGAGATAAGACTATGCACATCCATTCTAACATTGAACGAGTCCGCCAAGAGGTTCGCCGCATTGTGCGCGAGGCCGATACGGAAACCGATCCTCGTGACAAGGCTGTTTGCCCGCGAGAGTTATACGCTCGCGCATTTGCCATCCCTGCAGGCGCATTGCTGGTGAAGGGTATCACCCCGGCTGAATACCAGAGCATCTACACCGAAACTCAGCAAGCGTTTATCGAATGGCAGAGTGACAAGTGAATTTACAGCGGCTGGTCGAAACTGGCGGCATGGTGTTCACTAAGCAGTGTCGCCACAAGCATGAGCTCAATGGAACCGGGGCTATGTTCTTCCAGAGCCTGCGCTTTCTCCAATGTGTTAGATGCGGAGGATTCCAGATCATAAAAAAACCCCTCGATTGAGGGGTTTTGATTGTCAGGCCTTATACCAGTTCGTCCCGTTGCATATCAACGTGATTGTCGATCCTGATGTCATTGCCTGGGACGCTGTCAACTTGATATTGCCGTCAGTGAAGATGGTTGGAGTGCCATCAAACAACATGGTAATGCGGCGACCGTCAAAAGAAGCAGGGATAGTCGCAAATGGCGTATTACCGACTATGCGGAAAAAATCGCCGAACCATGCGATCGGCAGCGGGTTGACTGAAACGATGGTGCGCTCTACCGCAGATTTTGTGCCGAAACCCCGAACGCCATTACCGCCACCACTGGAGTTTCGGAACTTCGGCACAACGAGGTCCACTTGGTTGTTGGAGCCGAATCCAATATCCGTGGTTTGCAACTCGCCTACGTTGGCGACCAAGTTGGTTATCGTCACGTCCAGGTTGTTGGCATTGAAGAAAACGCCAAACTGGTTATTGGCCAGCCCACCTCGACCACCAGTCAAAACAGTCATGTTCGTGAAAGAAGCACGGCGGGTATCATCGAACAGCGCACCGTTACCGCGACTGTTTTGTATGAAGATATCCGATCCGGTGACTTGCTCACAGCCGCCGACCATGTACAGGCCCGGCGCATCATCGTGGCGGATGAACTCAGATCGGAAGAGGTAGGCATCGCCCGCCTGTTCGCTGAGCACCTGCGTGAGCCAGATCTGCGTGTACTTCTTGACGAAGCCGATACCGCCAGTGCCGTCGAAGCTGGAAGTGATGCCCTTGGCGTAGATGTTGGCGCCGTAGATACCGGTCGCCGCATCGAACAGGAAGCCCCAGCCAGCGTTCGCAAAGGTGCCGCACGAGGTGAACTGGACGCCCGTTTCGCCTTGGGTCTGAGCGAAGAAGAAGTAGCCGTGACCGGCGTTGAACTGTGCCAGGCAGCTGGTGAGCTCACCGCGCGCATCGATGCCCAGAAAGCCGTTGCCCTTGCCTTCATGCACCTGGACGTTGGTGATGGTGTTCATCGTGCCGCCTTTCCACTTGAAGCCGTCCCACTGGTGGATAATCAAAATGTTGGAAATGTCGCCACGGCCAGCCCACGCTTGCGCGTAGCCGATATCGATGCCAGTGTCCCCGCTGGCGACTGTGATGCCGTCCGCCTTGCGCACGCTGAAGTCGCGCAGGATTATTGGGGAGTCCAGCTGGTTGCCGCCAGGGTGACGCACGATCGGGCCGCCGGTGAAGTTGCGGACCAAGGCACTTTTCTCGCCCTCACCGACGATACCGCCGCCTTGTGTCATGGTCAGCGGCGCGCCGAGACGGTACTTGCCCTGCGGCAGGCGAATCAGATAGCCCAGGGCCAGCGCAGCGTTCAGGTAGCCGTCCACGTTGGTGGTCGAAGTGCCGGCGCGGATATCCGCGTGCAGGTTGGGCGGAATGAAGCGCAGAGCCGATACGGCACCTCCGGTGATCAGCGATTGCAGAGTCTGCAATTGCGCACCGGGTAGCGTGTCCTTGTAGCCAACTACGCCGCTGTCGACCGGGTAGGCGCCACCGTTGCGCAGTTCGTTACGCACCGCGCCATCACCGAGGAGTGTCATCTTCGGTGAATCGGTCGTCCAGTTGCCGGTCAGAGTGTAGGGAACTGCGCTGCCGGGGCTCAGATGGTAATACTGGCCGTCGCGGATGAACACTTCGGATCGGCTTTCAAGCGTCAGGCCAGCAGCATAGACGTTATCCAGGCCGAAGTAGCCGATGGCGTCCACGCGGTTGATGCCTTCCTGCTCGATGCCCGCTACGGTTTTGCGCGCTATATTCTTCCGGTCGATCCATACGGGTTCCTGAGAGTTGACAGCCACGTCAAGGTTCTGCGCGTTGTCGTACAGATCCTTGACCGCCGTTGAGCCGATCGGGTTGCCTGTGTTGAATGTGGTCATAGCGTATTGGCTCTCTTAAAAGGGTCAGGCGCCCGCACAACGGGCCATCCAAGTGATCGGACAAGCCGACGTTGGTGCGGCTGCGGTGTTTATAGTGAAGCTGGTAGTTGTGATATTGGAGGCAAACAAATCGGTGGACCCCGCGTTAGTGGACTGCCGAGTCAGCAAAATATCTTGGATACGCGGCGTAACCTGCAAGCCGTGATTGACCACAACACTTGTCGCGCCTGACGCGATTACCGCCGAACCGTTGTTGCTGGTGCGATAGCCGATGTTCCCGCGGACGGTCTTATCGGCCGTTGCAGCGGAGCCGTCGAGCATGGGACCCGTTTGATTGCCGAGCAAGTTGGCTTCAGTTACCAGGAAATTGTCACAACCGGCGCTGATGAAAACGCCGTAACCCTGCTTGCCGCTGTATAAACCATTTTTGCAGGTGCCGCCGCGCACTTTGAATTGCTTGGAGTTGGCGGCGAAGTTGATACCGTGAGCCACGCCAACCCCAGCAGTCGCCGAGTTGCTATGCGCGTCGAAGTTATCGAAGTTGACATCTGTAGAACTGGCGGCAACGTTAATGCCGTGGCTGCCACAATTGAAAGCTTCGCCGCCGATGAAATTGATGCTTTCGCTGTTGGTGACGGAGGCGCCGGGTGCTCCGCTGCCGGACCGACCGCCCGAGAACCAGCAGCTGATGAAGTCTGTCTTGACGCACTTGTTGATCTGCGTTGCATTCACAGCGCTGTCAAAGAATACATTGCTGAATTTGTTGTAGGCTGGACGGTTACCAACCGTATTCGAGGTTGCGTCCATGGTCATCGAATACTGGCCGAGGAGAACATCGACGTTGGAGCAGGTAAAAGCCTCAACCTTGTCGATCAATCGGATTCCGCCAAGAGTGCCGCGCGCTTCGTCACCCGCGTTTATGATAGCTGTGTCCACGAATAGATCGTTCAGGCTTTGGACCTGCAGGCCCACCGCTTCGTAGTTCAAAAGCTCGAAGTCGGAAATCTTGCCGGCGACTCCGATACGCCAGTTCACTGCGATATGGCTACGGCGGATAACAAAGTTCTGCGCTGTGCAGTAGGAGCCAGAACAATCAATCGCAGTACCACCAACAATCGGCACACCCGTGTAGCTACCGGATAAGTGCTCAAGATGACAAAAGTTTGCCGTGATGTTGAATATCTTGCTGGATAAAGCAGACTGCATCAGCAAAGTTGAGAAGCGCGAAGCACCTTCCAGGCGGATGCCTGCGACAGTAACGTTTAAGGGACCGTTCAAGAGGTAAGTACCTGCCGGGAAAAACAATACGCCTCCGCCCAGTAAGCCCAATGCATTCAAAGCAGCCTGAATTGATGCGGTGTCGTCAGTCACGCCATCGCCGCGCGCGCCCATGTTCCTTACGTTGAAGCCTTCGTTTCTAAGGACGAAGGATCGGATGGAGGAGCCCGAAAAGCGTTTGGTTCCGCCGCCCTGAAGCCCGAACAGGGTATCGTCTGGCCCGATATCGCTAGCTACCGACAGCTCCGAGCCCTTCTTCAATTTTTCGACCATTGGTATCTACTCGGTTGTCAGGCCGAAGCCGTCTTCAGTTGTCAGAATGAAATCATCCTGCGTGGTCAGTATGTAGGTTTCGTACAGCGGCCATTCGCGGTTCATGGCCTTGTCGAATATGCCAGCTTCGGCTATGAAGTCAGGGAAAAGACCCCAATCTGGAGGCATGGAAGGCCTTTCCTGTAGTTCCAGTTGAGCCGAATAGGACCACAGGTCATGACCAACTACGGTCGGTCCGGTGTATACATCAGTAAACCGTGCTGGATATTCCTCAAAGCCAAAGGCTGTCTCTAGAGGGCAATCAAACCATTGCGATCCATCAATAAGTGAATACTGCCACCAAGATTCGAAGGCTCTAGCTTGTGCGCCATTGAATATCCAGGACACGGAAGCCCCCATAGGGACATCTGTAAAAGCTCTCCGCTGAATCGCCCTGCCAGTGACCAAGCTTGATCGCTTAAGCGGAGACACAAGCTGGTAGCTGCGTCCTTGCTTAAGTCCTTTTGGAAGGCTTGAGGGGTATTTTATGAGCATGGCGCATTATACCTTTAATTCGGAGCCGGACTTTCGTCGTCAAGGTAGACGCGTGCGTCGTATATTCGCGCCTCAACGCGCACATCTTCCAGGCTATTCGGGTCGACCTCTGTGACCTGGACGCCCCAGCCGATACCGAATGACAAGTGTGGAGGTTCGCGACTCAAGTCGAGGATCGGATCGAAGTCCAGCGGGTCGCGGAGCTGCAGACGGTAATCGTCAATGCGATTGACAACATAAGGGCCTGAAAGCGATCCATCAGAGCGCCGGACAGAAAGGAAGTGATTTGGCGAGGAATCCCAATCGAATGGCTCACCACTGGTGACAATGCGGGATACAGGGTCATAGTCATGCATTACCGCTGATTGCGCATAGCCTGGCGTGTCGCCTGTCACTTCCACGAAGTCAAGATAGTTGCTGTTGAATGCAGCCATCTCGGTTGCCCAGTTGAATGTCTTGCGTCGATACTTCAATGCCCTGCGTTGACGCATGCCAATCTGGTAGGCTTTGTTACGGCTTAACACGCCATTGGCTTGGATCTTCATTACACGCCTGCCTAGATCGCCAGGCAGACGGCAATTTACTGTTGCGACCTGCCAGCTGTCGCGATCAGTGTACTCAACGTCTACGCCGTCATAGTCGTCTGGGCGAGGAGAGTCAAACTTGATGTCGAGTTCTTCGGTCATGGCTTGAGGCGTGTACAGAGCCATTCGTTGGTCTTCTGGCTCGTCACGTACTGGGCGCAACAAACCACGATTGACCGTTATTTCGGCAAAGCCAGCAGCTAGGCAATCCTCAAGAATGGACTGAACCGTAGCCGAAGCGGCGTGGACGTTGTCGTAGTAGTCTCCTCTTGCCCGCCATATCTCATCCAGTCGATCCCATTCCGGCAAATCCAAGTCGGAATCGGTGTAGCCGACCTGCTTCAGCAGATACAGCGCATAAGCAGCGATGTCCCGCGTAGGTCTTGGCTCCTGCCAGAGGCCGTTTCGACGAACCGGCAAAATACGAGTGCCTTGGATTGACAC
The DNA here is from genome assembly GCA_008528875.1 of Aulacorthum solani. Taxonomy (NCBI): domain Eukaryota; kingdom Metazoa; phylum Arthropoda; class Insecta; order Hemiptera; family Aphididae; genus Aulacorthum; species Aulacorthum solani. The sequence goes on from PVMI01014818.1 coordinate 7,947, forward strand.
CTGCGACTCCGATGTGGCCGAGAGCCTATCACCACCCCGAACCATGAACGTCATAACTGTTGCGCCAGGATAGCTCGCCTTACTTGGCAATAGCGATCTAGCTCCATACCAGACCTGATCGTCTTGGTATTCGGTGTCAGGGTTTCCGCCCTGATTGACGAATACCTTCTTGACGCGAGCCTCTGCCCGCATGGGATATGGAAGGTCGATTCTGAAAGTCTGCCCAATGGCATCCAGAGTTGTAGCGGCGATTGAGCGGCTAACCACATTCCAAGGACCAGCCTGATCCATGTCGCGCCATTCGAAGTTGTGGTAGGCGGTCAGTTCGAACCTTTCTCCTTTTGAGCCAAGAGATATAAGGCCGGAAGGTAGGAAGATGTCCCACTCCAAGACGGATGTCTTCTGGTCTTCCGGGCACATCGCAAAAGGTCCGCGATAGCCGCCCTCAAGATTTGACTGGTCAAGCGATATGACAGCGTTAGCGGTTTGCAGAAAATCAAATCCCGGCCATTCATCGTCTGTAGCGCCCGAGGATGTAAGCCGATCTACGGTGATTTGCGCCTCGCTGAAAACGTTTATGCGATAGCGCTGACCTCTTGGTCCGACACTCGTTGCAATGTCACCCAGCGTGAGAGATGTCACGGGGGTGCCGTCATCAAACTGCAGCGTCATCTGCGGGTTGACGCCTGGAGAGAACGAGCGAACACGGTAGTAACCAGCGTTTACGCCTGATATTTCAACGGCATCACCTACGGATGGATTCAGCATGTTCAGTGCTGGACCCGAGATGATGTCAGGCCCTGCTCCGCCATCAGCGAAGTTGTACTGATAGGGTACTGTTGCACGAATGATCAGTCCGGCGCTCCAGTCGGATGGGAAAGCGCCAGCACCAGAAGGGATGCTTATGATCTTGCCATTGAACTGCTGAGATGTCGCCGAGTAGCCCTGTGTCAATGAGCTAGATACCGTCAATTCAAGCCCAGACGAACCGTTGGAGCTTGATCCGACCTCGGTGGCATCATTCCACCATAGCGCGCGCGAGTCACCTGATACGTCCTGCCCTGGCCCATAGATGGCATAGCTTGCATCTGAGCCGAGCGATATAAGCGGCGTATCGCCAATCTGGATTTTGTCTGCAGGTATGTCGAGCGCTCCGACGCCAACGCAGACAAGCATCTCCATTCGCTGATCGCGCTGTCCGGCAAAGTAGCGGCGAGGAGGACTTAGGTAGCTAGGATAGATTTTGCGGTAGCCAGCAATATCAGGGATTGGGTCATTCAGTTTGACCTTGTTGCCCTTGATCGACGCCTCATTGATGTCTTCCCCGCTCTTGTTGCCATCCGATGATACCTTTGGAATCTTTGGTGTCAGCGTTCGAACAGCAACCAAGAACAGGGCACCAAAGAACAGCTCGGTTCCCTTGGGTTCAACGACGAAATCAACCTCATCCTCTTCGCGGAAATACGTCAGAGCCCAGTCGGCCCTGTCAATCAGATTGCCATTGATGGCAACTGAGAACTGCTGGTCGCTGTCAGGTCGGTAAGCTTTGACGTTCCCCTGCAGCCAGGCATCAATAGTTACGCCGCCGCCATGATAGGTTTCGTGCGGCTCGTCATTGAACTTAGAGGCGTAGATCCTTATCACGGTAGTAGAGCACCTTAAGGTATTGCGACTCGAAGTCGGCAAGGCGCTGGAATCGGGCGCCCTTCTTTGGATTGATGTCCAAAGTATACAGGGTTCCGTTTTTCTTGATGACTAGGGCGACATGGATGCAGATGCCACCACGGAATACCGATGCGACTGCTCCGTGCTCGGGCTTGCACTCCTCCATGACCGAATCAGCCGTGGTCCGGTACGCCTCGGTAAACTCTCGGGGCTGCGTGTTGCGTATCTGCCCGAAGGCTGGCAGCAGAGCCATGCCGCAATGTTTGTGCCTTGCGTGGCGCACCAATCCAAAGCAGTCGATCCTTGGTGGCTCCCTCCCGCCGTCGACGTACTGGCAGGACAGGTATTGATTGATCCAGTTCATAGGTAGGCCAATTGAGGTGCGAAGTTCAGATCGTATACTTGTCTAGGATACTTCCAGTCAAGCAGGTTCATGAATCCAGCATTGAGCTGGACTGTTCTGCTTTTCATGGCTCCGCCCTGGACAGTGCTGACAAATGCCCGCTCGCTTGGGCCGGTGCGGTCAACGTCCAGGTATCGGCGAAATATGATCGTAACGCGAGCTTCAGCCTCTAGCGCTTGATCAAGCCTGCGCTGAGCTTCGCCCGTCACGTTGTCTATAGCGAAGGTCAGCGTCTGGCTGGGGCTGTTGTTGCGCTTAGGCAGGACGATAGTCATCGGTGCAGCTTTGAATGTGACCATCTGGCCATTCTCTAGGCCTAGTATCTCGTCGAAATACCCCTGCACCAGTCGGATAGGTTCATCCCATGCCGAGCATGACAGCTCAAGTGTATCGATAACCACTTCTGAGCCGCCACTGGCGCAGACCTGCTCAAGCAGCGCGCTCATGTCCCTGACCTCTTCGTGCCCGTTATTTGATTTGTCGCCCTGCCGGTAGGTCCGCCGCTAACCATGTCGCCGGTAATTACGTCGACAATGTATCGGCGGTCGGCCTCACTGAATCGCGCTGTTGCTTGGGCGGCCTGGCCGGTGTAGTTGTTTATATTGATGATCGGGGGAAGCCCTGGCGATCCTCCTGACGCAGTCGCATCCTTGTTGCTGACAACCTCGCCACGCGTGTTGGGCATCATGTACTGGCGACCGTTGGCAGCGTTGAATATCTCGGGGGCGCCAGTTTCGTTGACCCGATACATCGAGCCAGCGTCTACGCCGCCACCGTATTGACGACCAGGCGCTGCTACCGATGCAATGTTGCTGACCAATCCGGCAGTAGCAGCGGCAACGGAAGCCATTGCGCCAAGGTTGATAGGCCATGGGTTGGCAGCGGCAAGCGCAATACCCTGCTGAATGGCAATGGTTGCTTGCGCAATAGCCGCCGCCTTCTGCGCGATAAATGCAGCCTTGTACAGCGCAGACTGCTCGCCAAACGCTGACTTCATCAGGTCCGCCACCGAGCCGAATCCGGCCTCTGCCGCTTTCAGGGTGACAGTAGACTTGGCCTGTTCGATCTGACCCATGCGCGCAGCGTGATCCTCGGCTATCTGCTGCTCGATTTCGTTATAGCCCTGGCTCAGCGTTACCTGCGCCTCTTTAGCCTGCCGCAACCGCTCTAGCTGAGCGTCATAGCGCTCTTGTTCTGCCTGCGCCTCAGCTTCATAGCGCGCGGCCTGATCGTCAAACTCACCGCCAGTTAATGGGTTGACTGTGCCGATGATGTTTTGAGTGATTTCCTGATCATTCTTGCCGAAGCTGTCCTTGGCATTTTTTTGCTGCTGCATATCATAGAGCGCGCCGGCCATCTCTCTGACTTTGGCGATCTGCTCGTCAGTGGCGTACTCGTTAAGGCTCAGCTCGGCCTGTCGCATCGCCAGCTCTTTTGCTGGCATGTTGACGCCGGATATAGCCAGCTGCAGTTCTTGGAAAACCTTGAGGTTGTCTTCGTTCCCTTTCTTCTGATCCTCGCTGGCCTTCTTGGCAGCAGCGGCGGCCTCAGAAATACCTTTTTTCTCGGAGTCTTTCTGCTTGGACTGCGCCTGCTCCAATTCGTAAATCGACGCGGCAAGCTTTTCAGCTTCGATGCGCTGCGCCGGGCTTGCGTCATCGCCCAGTTTCTGGATTGCAGCCAATTTGGCGCGCTCAACGCCTAGCACCTTAAGCAGGTCGGCCTGATCCTGAAGGTTTTTGATGACCTTGGCTGCCTCAGCGCTATCCTGCTGCGCTGGTGCTTCACCTGGAGCGCCTGTAGGGGCTGGCGTATTGGCCATCGAATCCTGCTGCGCCTGGATAGCCTTTAGCAGATCCTCGCGCTTCTTGATTTCGGCGTTGACTCTCTCCAGCTCGGCTAGGTCGCCCTGCTGCTTTTTCTTGAAGTCGTCGTCACTATCGAACAGGCTTTGCGTGCGCGTGTTGCGATTGTTGCGAGCGGCTGCAAGCTCCTTGTTCAGCTTCTGGATATCATCGCGGGTGTCGTTGGCAGACTTTTGGAGCTGATAAAAGCCCATAGTCTTGAGCGAACCGTTGAGCGCATCCACGTCCACTTTTGTGCTAGTTGCTTGCGAAGCGAATGCTGCCAGTGCGGCAACGGCTAGGAATATCACGCCGGCTGGACCGCCAAGCAGGGCCATAACACTCTTCATGGCACCCATGGCAATGCTTGTGCGGGTAGCGACCGCTGCTGATGCAGACATGGCACTGTTGAGTTTCTCTGTAGCCAGTGCGGCGCGAGCTTCGGCGATAGCCAACTCGTTCGCAAGCACTGCATGCGTCTGCAGGCCAACGGATGCCTTTGCTGCGGCTGCAGCCTGAGCCAATGCAGCCTGAGCTGCCGTATTCTCAGACTGGGCCAGCATCAGGTTGGCGCCCGTTACCGCGCCGGCAGTGGTGATCTGCGTGTACATGCCTTTAAGTACAGCGGCCTGCGCCGCCGCATAGGCGTACATTGACCCAACTAGGCGCCCTGCGATAACAGCGCCCGTCGCCGTCGCGGCGACTGTGATTGCATTCAGGAAGACTGCGACCTTCTCAGAGTCGCCGCCAAAGGACAGCATTGCGTCAGCCGCCTGGATGATGCCGTTGGTTAGCGACTGCAATGCACCAGTTTGGTTTTCCATCTCCACCAGCACTGCAGTGATAGCAGTCTTCGTGCGCACAGATGCGTCAACAAGGTTATTGGACATGCCAGCAGCGGCTTCGGCGTTTGCCTCAAGTGACTTGCGCAGGCCTTCTGTCAAATCATTTGCGGTTAGCTTGCCTGCAGCGCCGAGCGCGCGAACCTCTGCAGCAGTTTTGCCGCTAGCATCGGCAATATCGTTGATAACACTGGGAATTGCGCTCGTAATAGTTTCCCACTGATCTGCAGCAACCTTGCCAGTGTTGACGGACTTAGACAGGGCGTCGATAGCATTGCCGGCCCGGTCGGCACTGGTGGCGTTCTTCACAAACGCGTAGGACATTGAGTCGGTTACGTCCAGCGCCGCTTGCGTGCTGTATCCCATGGAGCGTAAGGAGTCAGCAGTACGGATGTACACTTCCTGCGTTTCTTGCAACGAACGGTAGGTACCGTTAGCCGTCTTGAGCAGCCGCTCTTGCACCTCGTTGTATTCTTGCTGCGAGCTAGTGGCGAGGCGAACCCGGTCGGCCATCTCCTGATACTTTTGTACCATTTCGGCCATTTCGCGCAACGCACCAGCTGCAATCACTGCGCCGATAGCGCCAGAAAGCTTTGACAAGTTACTTGTCAGACCCTTGGAGGTGTTCTCCACCTGGCCAAGCTTATCGTCTAGCTTGTCGAGCTGCTTCCCTGCCGCAGTAGTGCCTGTGACGACCCTGGACGTCTCTACTTCGACCTCATAACGGATAGTGCCAAGGTTCTCGCTCATCAGTTCATTCCACGCAATTGGTTGATTTCTTCGAGGCGTGCCATGTCCTCGTCATATTGCGCCAGGCTTGGCACATTGCTCTCAGGCTTTCCGAACTTGGCTCTCATAGCCCCGCCGAACTCGGTCATGGTCATGTTCCAGGCCTGATCCGAAGATATGCCAAGATGCGCTACCGCTTGAGCGACATACTCATGCGCCTTAAAATCTGACGAGTAGTCCTCCTTGGTTGGCGCCTTCTCGACCTTTGGCAGTGCGCCGATAATGCCGTGCTTCAGAAGACATCTGGCAATCGGGATCATGTCGGATATAGGCATGGTGCCAGGCACCCATGAGCCAAGCCTGGAACCAGCGTATCCAGTGATTGCGCTTATGTCGTCATCGGTGCAGGCCCACATGACCTCAACGCTCAATGACAGCGCTTCACGCTCCCATCGACGGTAGGATTGCTTCGGGAAAGCTGGATTGATAAAGGGCGCTGAATGCAGTGCGACATACTTCTCGACAATTTCCGATGGCGATCCGAGCGAATCCATGGCCGCAAAAGATGGACGCAAGACACATCCGCCGCCAGCTACGCTGATGCCGACCTCTCCAATGCTCGTTATGGCTCTGCGCATGTCTGATGCCTATAGTGTGCAGTGCATTTTAACATGCACAAAAAAGCCCGCGCTTGGCGGGCTTCTTTGATCAGACTGAATCAGGGTGCAGTGACAGTAATCACCGAGGTGCCTGTCTTGCTGCCGACCTTGGCACTGATAGTCGCAGTACCGGCAGCTACGCCAGTCACAACACCAGTCGTCGAGTTGACGGTCGCAACGGTAGTATTGCTGGAGGTGTAGACCGGATTCTGCGGCGCAGTCGATGGCAGCACGGTCGAGGTCAATGCCTGGGTGGCGCCAACTGCGATGGTCGCAGTAGCCGGCGCAACAGTGACCGAGCTGGCAGGATCTGGCGTACGCTCCTTGATGACCGCTGGAATGTCCGAACCGGTGTCGGTGACCATCGTGGTCAGGGAGAACGTTACGGCTTCGTCGAAAGGCGCGGAGCGCGACATCTCGGTGATGATGCTGTAGACGTAGATCGTCCGATCAGGATAAGTGAAGCGGAACCAGGCAACCGGCTGATCCTCTTCGATGAAGTGATCGAGCAGGATGCTGTTGCCGGTATCCGAGGCAGTACCGATCCGCACAACGCCGTCACCAGTGAAGTCGGCGGTCTTGAACGTCACCAGGTTCGAGCGGAAGCCACCCGAGCTGTCATCGGCAGTGGTGTCGACGGTGTCGGCAGTGAGGGTCAGGTCTTTACCGCGCATCGAGCCGACAGGCGTAAAGGTGGCAGTGCGGGGATCGACATCGCCGCAAGCAAGCAAGAACTCAACCAGGACGGCCTTGCCTACAAAGTTCGGAGTGTTGCAGTTAAGGGCCATGCAGGCGCCTCCTAAATGGTCAGTTCGAAGTTAACTTCATACCAGGGGCGACCCTGTTCGGAGTAGTAAGGCCCCATGATGCTTCCTAGAGGCTTGACCATTGCGATGCACGAAGTTTCACTATTTGCAAGTGCGGCTTGAATTATACCATGCGCAAAATTCTCGACCGGGACAGTATCGCCACTGGATTGGCCGTTGCGCCTTCCGGCAATAACTAGGCGAATCTGCGGGTATTGAACCAGATCCATCAGTGGTGGGCGGCCAGCATTCACCCAGATGCAGACATAGCGATTCTTGTCGCCATCCGCCTCGACCCACATGCCGCGACTAGGCGTATAACCAGCCAGCGAGACGTACTGCTCAAGCCAGTCCAGGAAAAGCACAATAGGGCTCATAGCTCCATATTCCTTTTGATCACATCATCAATGGCGGCTCGCGCATCCGCATTCTCGAAGGCCTTTCGCAGAAAGCCAGGCTCAGCGTCGGGGTCCCAGTAGTTGCCGACACCAGTGCCGCCGCCGAATCCGGCGTTGCCGAACATGGCCCGAGGCTTGCCCTTAAGCTTGCCGCTCATCTCATGCACTGACGCCGCATAGCTGGCCGTGTAACCAATCGTTCCGATGATCTTGCGCCCGCTCAGCTTTATCTCTCGATACTGACTATTGATCAGGTTCGAGGTGTCGATTGGCGTCAGACTGGCCGCATAACCTGCCGCAACGATCATGACCTCTGTCACAGCCTTGACTGCCTTAGGATGAATTACACCCCTCTCCAGGTTGCGCAGCTTGTCCCTGACTTCGTTTATTCCTCGAATGGGCATCAGAGCACCTGCTTGAGTGACATACCGTTGATCTGACCTGTAAAGGTGGCGTTACGCGCCTCGAATGAGAAGGTTGTTCCTGTGGCTGTGAAGGTGCCTTCAAGCGTACCGTTGATGCATGCCCAGTTGATAACGCCAGGGTCTGTTGCACCAGGGCTAGCGGTGTTGATACGCACCTGGGCCCCAGATGTGAATGTCATCGGCAACACGACCTTGTATGTCTGGCCGGTAGTCAGCAGCGTCAGGTGGTAAAGCATGTTCGCGCCAGATGTCGCTTGCATGTTGTTGCCGCTGGCGGTGACACCTATTGTCTTGACCCATGGTGCCACGCCAAGGTCAGTGATCATTTCCGGGCCGAGGGCAACTGCAGCAGTTGGCGCGCCGCCTGCCTTCTTGACGCCCAGCGTTGCCCCGCCAACCGCCACGGAGATTGTGCCAGTGGTGCCGATGCCGCTTAGCTGCGGGTAGACGAATTGTCCGGTTGCGCCTGTAATGATCCTGCCCGACAGGGTTGCCAGGGTATTCGCGCTGACCACTGACGATGCACCAGAAGCGTTTATAGTGGTCGGCGCCAAAACGTCAGTAAACCGCTTCGTTGCGGTTCCTGGGGCGTTCGTCTGGCCAATCCTTGCCTCTAGTTGGACGATGCAGTCAGAAGATAGGTTTGACAGGCCCATCTTCAGTGCCTGGGTTGTGGCGGTGGATTGGAAAACCACCTTGTAGTCGATTTCGTAGATGCTGTTCGGCTCAAGGTAAACCGGCTGCTGCGAGTAGGGCCAGTTCGCAAGTGTTGCCGTGGCCGAGGAAAGCGCAGCGTTGTTGCTGACATATTGCGAGGGGCTGACCTCTTCGAATGCCAACGCCAGAACTGCGCCGCTGCTCGTACAAAAAACGTTAGCCACGTCTGATTTGAATAGGGTTTGAATGCGAGTGGCATTGCTTCGGATGGCTCGCCCGGTAGCCGAAAAAACGACCGATCCATTGCCGAATTGCCACACCTTGACGTTGACGCCATCTGGCAGGCTAGCCGGGAAGTTGAGCATGACTGCCGTCGCAGAGTCGAACAGCAGCAGGCAGCCAGAGTCAGCAGCGCTAACGGTGTAGTCACCAGTCAGGTATTTGGCGGGCTTTGCCAACACGCCAACATCCTGCGGATTAACCTGCGGGCTGACGTAGCGCATTAGCCAACCACCGACACACGATACTGACCGTTTGTAGGGGCGGTGCCGAAGGTGAGCTGCACGGTGTTGGCACTGTTGGCCACGTTGTCGACTAGTACTTGAGCACCAGATGAATCGCGCACCGTCACTTGCACATCCAGCGTGGCCAGGTTATGTGTGACACTGACCGTAGTGGCCGAGCCGTCACCAATGCTTGCGCTAAACTTCCGCGCCACCACTGCAGCGTCAACCGAGATGGCCGCGCCATTGATATTGATCCCGTTGCCGGCAGTGTAGAGCATGCCGCCGCCGATCTGCATAAACACAAGGGCGGTGGTGCCAATCGTGATGGGTGCATCCGCCGTTTGCAGCCAAACCTGATTACCCTGGGTTGAGCCTTCGCTAACCAGAACCGAAGCACCGAGTGCCTCTGTGCCAGTATCGAAGTCAGTAGCGCGCACCCACGCACCAGCGGCAACAACGTAGATGCCGTTTGCAGCGCCTGCGGTTTGGTTTTTGACGAGGATTCGATCACCTGCTACCAAAGCCACGCCGTCAACCGTCTGAGCGCCAGACAGCGTCAGGTTGGCAGTCGAAGCGGCTCGCACTGGCGCCTTCCAGCTGTAACCCTGAATCGCGGCTTGCAGCTGAGCCAGGGTCGCAGGGCTTTGTGGCAGAGTGGCATCCGGCAGGTTGATGAGCGGGAAGCCATTCATGTCAACTGTATTGACGAATTTCATTGTTGCACCTCAGTTAAGGTAGGCTTTGCCGGTATAGGGTGCGCCGAATGTGACTTGCACCATATTCGAATCGATGTACGACACATCAGCCCCAACCACCGATTCGGTCGAGTCAACTACTGTCACCGAAGGGAATGCATTCAAGTTGTGCGGAATTGTCCACACTTCCAAAGGAATATTCTGCGGCCAAATGAATCGCTGGCGTCCATCAGTACCGCCACCATCTGCAATGGCCTGGAGGATCTGGTCTAGCAGTGGGTCGCGAGGCGATACCGTCTGCTCGATCATCATCAGATCATTGATGGTCGACTCTGGCGTACCGGCCTGGATAGTGATGATTCCAATATCCACATAGCCAATAGACGGCCTGGAAATGCTGACCCTGTACTTGCCGTTCGGCACGTCGACCGAGTAGTAGCCGGTTTCGGTCGTGAAGAAATCAGACGTTGCGGTCTTCAACACGCTTGCCGATGTCAGGTTGGCAGTTAGCCGAACGGCCTGATTCGCGTATGGCGTGCCATCTGGTGCGTAGAGGATGCCTGAAACTATCAAGTTGCAAACTCCAAATCAGGAAAATCACCCTCGCCGAATGCCGTCATTTCATACAGTAAGCGACTCTTGATTTCGTCCGCGCCATCTGCATCCCCCCAGTCAAGGCCCGACTGATCCCCCCGAGCAATCCTGTCGCGCGCCTTCGGGCGCTGGTCTTCGGTCCAATAGATGCAGTCTGAAACGAATTCAGTGCCTCCTTGCGACTGACTCATGTCCTGTTTCAATTCGTTCTTGATGGCGTATGCGCAAGCGATAGTGTATGGCGTACCGTAGAGGTCTACGCCGTTCAGGGCATCTCGACCAATTCGCGGCCATACTGTGGCGGTGTTCGTATAAGACCATCTAGCCAATGAAGACAAGGTTATCGCTCCTTTGGGGGCGTAGCGCCTTCACTTATCGGGCCTTTTGGCTGGTAACCCTGCCTTAGCTCACTCATCGCAATCATCCCCTGGCGACACAAACAATGCGCAGCGGTCGGCAGTCGGATCATCAGGAATCAACGCGCCAGTGCAGCCATTGGGGTCTAGCGCGCGCAAGCTGGCCAGGATCGACTTGTAGCGGTCGCCCAGCGAGCCGTAGCGATATGAACGGCTGGCGCCGGACGGAGCTGTCTGACTAGATACCTGGCCATCCACCGACACCAATCCGAACAGCGACATCAGATACAGCTTGATGAGGTCCTGCGTCGACTCGTCATATCCCGCACCGTTCATGCATAGCTCAATGTTGCCGAGCCGTCCGAATAGCGCATTGACGATCACGTCAGGCAGCGTCACACCAATGCTGGTCAGGTATTGCTTGGCGTCTTCGACAGTAATGGCCATTTTGTCAATCCGGTTGTCAGGCTTGCATTGTACCAAAGAAAAACCCCGCACTTGGCGGGGCTCTCACTACTACGTGGCGGGATCAGCTGTTCTCGCCAGGACCATCTTCATCAGGGACGATGGTCGGGGCCGGGTCGGTAGGCTTCTCGCCAGCAGGGGCTTCAGACTTCTGGATCTGCTTGGCCTTTTCAGCCTCCTGCTCCTTCAATTCCTTTTCTTCCTTGGCGATGCGCTTCTTGCGCTGAGCTTCGGTTTCTTCCGGCTTCGAAGGGGTAGCCACTTCAAGGCTATGATCATCAGCCAGCACAACATGAGCCAGCAAAGCAGAATGCAGGTTGTCAGTGGTGATGTAGTCGCCCACCTTCACTTCATGGTTGTACGGCTTGGTTACTCGGTATTTCGGCATGGTCTTTCTCCAGAAAACAGGGGCCGGAACCCCTATTCGTTATCAGGTCAGGTTGGCACCGTAGAAAACACCGCCACGGGCGTTTCCGTCCGCCTTGATCTGCAGGCCCATCGCACCCCACAACATGAAGTTGTAGTTGCTGTTGGGCATCAGGCGAGGCAGCGGCACTGTGGATACGGCAGCACCAACCAGAGGGCTGATGGTGTCGCGATCCTTCACGTAGCCGAAGAACTCGTTGCCCGACAGCTTGAAGGTGCGGCGGAACGAGCGCACGCGACCGAAGCGCAGGATGTAGTCCAGCAAGGTTCCTTCCTTGAAACCGTTGGCGTTGCTGTACGGAGCACCCATGCGACGCATGATTTCAGGCGACACCCAAACCACATCCAGCGCATCGACGTAGTTCGCGTCGAGCTGCGCGCCGAAGGTCTGGTTCCAGAAGGCGACGATCTGGTCGTTGGTCGCGGTCACCAGGTTGATGCCGACCGCAGTCAGGTCAATCTTCTTGGTGTTGCGATGGTTGCGGATGCCCTGCGACTGGTAGCCGTTCACGCGGACCGTGGATTCACCATCCAGCAACGAGTCGGCCATACGCGACAACAGAACCTTCATCTTGGCACGCTGCGAATCACCGACCAGATCGATGTTTTCGGACTGCAGGCCCTGCCAGTGACGCCAGTTCACACCGTAGCCAGCCTGGAAGATCGGCACAGGGTCGGCATCCATGGTGCCTTCGACATGGTCGTGGCCGATAGGCGCTTGACCATCCATGGTCACCTTGACCTCTTCATGAATCTCGCCGGCCATGGTGTATGCTTTCACGGTCTTGCCGATGCTCAGCGGGGTCGCCAGGGTCATCAGGTCGGTCATGAACTCGCGGCCTTGGTCGTTGTCGCGGATTTCGATGGCCTGGCGGTCAATCTCAGCCCAGAACAGCGGGTCGAAGATGCCGCGCGCGTTACGCACCAGCTCATCACCTTGCAGCGACTGGCCGTACTGGTTCAGGATGATTTCCTGCTGCTGGTTGTAGACCTTGCGCTGACCCAGCATCGCATCGAACTGCGATTTGTGGGCTGCGTTGGTCATCAGCTTTTTTTCAAAGACGATCATTCTCGGCGCTCCTTAAGCGACACGAACAAGAACGAGCTGCGCGGCACCGGCAGGAACGGTATAGGCTTCCTGGCTGTACGCGATAATCTCGTCAGTGCCGACCACACCGAGGCGCAGGCCACCGGTAGCATTCGGAGTGAGTGGGGAGTTGAACGAAAGGACGGTGCCGCCAGCAACCAGTGCTGCGAACTCGCGACCTTCTTCAACGTAGTCGCCTACTGCGCTGTCACCTGCAGCCACTGCATCGGCAGCACGCTGGCCGGACGAGTAGTCCACGTTGATGATGAACAACTGACGGCCGGCACGTTTACCATCTACGCCGAACTGGGCGAAGAAGCCAGCAGCGTTGATCAGCGCCAGAGAGCCAGGCAGCAATGCCGCAGCAGTGCGGCGAGTTTCAGTGATGGACTTGCCGTCCATATTGATGCGGTGCGGGCGAGTACCCTTGATGACCGGCATGATCAAACCCCCTCGTAGGTGGAAAGGTCGCCAGCAGTCTTGGAGTTGACTGTGAAGCCAGGCACCAGATTGTCAGCAGACTGATAGGAGGCGGCCAGGGTAGCCAGAGGCTCGCCAGACAGCGCGTTGACGGTCAGTTCCAGATGCGGAGCCTTCGCCATGATCACCTTGCGGTTCTCTTCGTCGGCGGATTTGGCGTTTACCTGGATTTGCTCTTCCAAAGCCTTGACCTTGTCCTGAGCTGCCGCCAAGTGCGTATTGACAGCGGTAAGCTGCTCAGTCAATGGTGCGATAGCCCCATCGATAAGCGCTTTGAGTTTTGCTTCGTCCATTGGTAGCTCCGATGGGGTTTGATTTAATTCACTTTCAGGTTGACATTCTACACTGTTTTGAAATAGCGCAAGCGGAGCGTCCTTTGTTACGTACTCTGTCTTGGTGGCGACATCTGTAGGCGCGCCCTCGTCCAAAACGATGTTTGCGCCATCGACGGTATAACCAATGGACTGCAAGGCGTTACCATACTCGAAAACAATATTGGAGTCGTCAAAGTCGCTGACGTAGACATACAGGTCTTTGTTGCCAAACCGCTCCTTGATCGCAGCGCTGATCACATCGCGACGCTGGCCGTAAGAACTTTTCAGTACGGTATTGGCATTCAACTGTAGGTCGATACCAAGGCGATCCGACACCTTCGACATGAAGCGCTCGAACATGGATGGTTGCTTTTCCATTACGGCTTCCTCGGCATCTGCCAGGCTTGAGTTGATTACCAGTTCACAGTTGACGGCAATGGACACTTCTTCGCCGCCAGCGCCTTCTTCGTGGAAGAGGATGGCCAGGTGGTCGTAGCGTTGGTTCTCGGCAATCCATGTGTAGTTCTTGCCGCCCTGCTTACCGTTGACCATAAGCTTGTTGGCGATGACGCCAGTAGACATATGGACGGCCTGCGGCTTGTCCTTGCCTCCCGAAGAGTAGTCCTCGGCGTCACCGATCCAGTCCATCAACAATTGTCCATCCTTGTGCGCAGCAGCCAAGCGCTCGTTGACCATGACATCTGTCAAATAAGTTGCACCTTCCTTGCGGACGTTCTGCGTATGAACTCCGCCGTAGTGCTTGGCCAATGCCAGCGAGGCTTCTGGTGTCGACAGGGAGCTGATAGCAACGTACTTGCCATTCACCTGCGGGTGGCCGAACGGCATGATGCGGCCTTCCATGGACTGGAATCCCTTGGTGTTTTCCACCTCAGAATAGAAGCCGCCATTCAAGACGATGTTGTCTTTGTGCCAGACAACATCCTTGATGACCGCGTAATTCTCGCCATCAATCTGCTTGCGCTCAATCTTGACCGCGTCCGCATTCACGGCAGTCAGTAGGTTGACCCGTACCTGTGTCATGCCAAAACCTCAGAGTGATTCATTGCGAGATTCTAGCATGCATGAAAAAGCCCGCGACTAGGCGGGCTATTATGCGGCAGGTGTGCTCGTTCTGGCAGCGCGCCCGTAAACAGTGTTCTTGCCTTTCGGCAGACCCTGCCGCTTACGTATCGACTTACATGCGAGCCTTGTCCGGGCACTCAAAGCCCGACTCCTGAGATGTGAAACGGTGGCCGCTGTCCGAATAGACGCATCATTAAGCCATTCACCGCGCAGTTGCATTCTATATGACCATTGATGGCGGCTGTCAATGATACGGTACAATGACGCATCATTAATGCAGGTGCCACCAATGGAACATATCGAAATCCCGGCAGAGGGCACGCCTCTTTTCCTTGCGCTGAATGCCGCGATTGGCGAGCAGCGAATGCTGACCCTCCGCCAGCGCATGCAGGGTGGTGACGGCATGCTAGGCGCTGACAGCAAGCGGGTCAACGCCTGGAATAGCTACGGCTACAAGGAAAACCTGCAGTTCAATGACTACTATCGCATGTGGGAGCGTGGCGGCCTGGCTCATGGCGCCATTGGCCGCACGGTTAGCAAGTGCTGGCAGGATGACCCGGAAATCATTGAAGGCGACGAGCAGGACAGTAAGCGCCCGCCTACCGAATGGGAGCAGGCATTCAAGAACTTCGCCAAGTATTACAAGCTGTGGGAGCGCATGCGTGATGTCGACACTCGTCGCCTTGTGGGATCGTACTCCGGCCTGATTCTCCAGATTGCCGATGGCAAGAAGTGGACAGATCCGGTCCGTGGCCGGGCGGCTAAGCGCTTGGTTCGCTTTATCCCAGCATGGGAAGGCCAACTGACAGTTTCCGAGTGGGACACTGATGAGGTCAGCGAAACCTTCGGCTCGCCCAAGCTGTACTCGTTTCAAGAATCGAACGTACAGACCGCCTCCAGCTCTACCGGCTTCGGTGGGCGCTCTGTGACTATTCACCCTGATCGCGTGATCATCTTCGGCAGCCTGACCGATGGTGTGCCAATGCTGCGCGCCGCCTATAACGATCTGGTTAACATCGAGAAGGTGCTTGGTGGCTCGGGCGAGTCCTTCCTCAAGAATGCCAGCCGTCAACTGTCAATTAACTTTGACAAAACGGTTCAGCTTGACCAAATTGCTACCGCACATGGCGTCAAGCCTGTTGAGCTGAAAAGCATCTTCGACAAAGTGACTCGCGGCCTCAATCAGGGCCTGGATCAGACGGTTATCACTCAGGGCGCCAACGTGACTCCGCTGGTTGCCAGCGTCCCTGACCCTCAGCAACATTTCAATATCGCCGTACAGTCAGCCGCCGCATCCTTCCAGATGCCGGTCATGATCTGGATCGGCAGCCAGACAGGTGAACGCTCCAGCACGCAGGACCAAACCGACTGGAACAAGACGTGCCAGGGGCGTCGCAAGTTTCTGCTGGCTTCCGATATCGAGACGGTGCTTGAGCATCTCACTCGACTGACCCTTATCCCGCCAGCGGATACCTCTGTTATCTGGAGCGACCTGTCGGAGGCCACGCAGGCCGAGAAGCTGGACAATGCTGCCAAGATGGCCGACATCAACCAGAAGTCGGCGGCCACTGGCGAATTCCCGTATTCGGCACAAGAGATTCGCGATATGTCCGGTCACGTCAATGGTGCGCCGGTAGAAGTGCTAGCCGAAGAAGAGCCGGAGGAACTGGATGTCCAGCCCGCTATTACCGCGCAATGAGCAAGACCCTACCGGCCAGGATAAGCGCGAGCGAGGCGCTATCAATGAGTTCGCCAAGAAGGTGCGGGCTGTAGGGTTGGGCGTCAAGGCCATCCTCAAGCGTCAACCCTATCAGGTGCTTACGCTCAACGCTGCCGATGTGGAGATGCGCAAGTATCTGTTCAATATCGATGAATCGATTATGGATGGCATCTCTTCTGAGATATCAGCGCTGATTGACTCGATTCTGCTGGAGGGCGGCAAGCGTGACCTGTGGCTGCTCAAGGCCTATGTCGTGCCGGCCTATCAGCAGGCTACAGGCCAGGCAGTGGCCAACCTCTCAATCCAGTCGCAGGCGTACGCAGCAGCTCGCCCATCGCTTGAATCGGTCCTGCTGTCGCAGCCATACCAGAACAGGCTTGGCTACGTCCGTGCGCGCGTATTCGAGGATATGCAGGGCCTGACAGCTTATGCCAAGGAAAATCTCGGCAGAGCCCTCATGCAGGGCATGGCTGACGGCAAGAATCCACTGGACATCGCCAAGGACATTACCGCCAGGACAGGCGTGGTGGACAGCCGCGCCAGGATGATTGCCCGTACAGAGGTCAATACGGCATTCCGGCGCGCCAGGATGGACGAGGATGATGATGCGGCTGCGAGCCTTGGCATTAGGACTATGCAGCTGCATATCAGCGCCTTGAGTCCGACAACGCGCCCAAAGCATGCCTCCCGCAATGGTCTGCTCTACTCAACAGAGCAGCAACGCGAATGGTGGTCGCGTGACGGTAATTCCGTGAACTGCAAGTGCTCTACCATTGCCGTTTTGGTGGACGAGAAAGGCAACCCGCTCACTCCTGCCATTGTTGATCGGGTGAGGAACAAGAAGGCTTCCGCCCTGGCTTCTTAGGTGGCGGCAGGCTAGCTAGGTGTTTCTCATACCGCTGGATCTGGTATAGCGTTGGTGTCGCGTCCATATCCAGCGGCTCAGTGCGAGGCGCCTTGACCTTGCAGGTCTTTGAGCAAAACAATGCCCAACCTCGCTTCACATCTGACAGCCTAGCCTCAAAGCATTTGCCGCATCCCTGGCGGCGGCAAACCCTCAGCACCATCTTCCCCTTGTTAGGCATCAAGCCACCTCGAATACCGGCGACAGGTCATAGCGCATGCGTGCTACCCGCATGGTGTCGCGGCTGACTTTGCGAATCTGATTGACATCATCGCGGATGATGTAGAAGTCGTCAGTCTCGCGTAGAACCATGTATGTCTGCTCGGGCGTGATGCGCGCGCAGAATGCTGGCGCGTCAGCGTGCTGGCTGGGCACCCACCCTGATTTTAGGCGCAATGGCTTCCAGGCGACCTGTGCACCATCTGAAAGGCTGCGAATCAAATGGAATGAGCAAGGCCCGAGGCTGGCGCTGAATTCGCGTGCGGCAGTGACGGTATCGAAGCGTGATGACAGCATGTGATTCTCCAGTGGTTTCGCGCAGTGTAATTATCGCTTGACGTTGGGGCAAGCTATTTGACAGGATGCGCTGACAAACCCACTGGAGATAATGTGATGACGAAAGAGATTGATTGGAGCAAAGCACCGGAAGACGCAACCCACTACCATCCTGCCGTGAATGGCTATGTGGAGCATTGGTATAAGCCTGGTAATTTTTGCGTTTGCGATTTTGAAAGCGACGGCTGGAAATACGATTCGCGCAGCGAGCTCACCGAATACATGATTGCTCGCCCCATCGCCCGGGAAACTTGGCAGGCTGCATTCCCAAGCCCTGGAGTTGTGCTTAATCCGGGCGGCCATAACCCTCAGCAGCAGGGCGCCTACGAGGGCATGAGCCTGCGCGACTATTTCGCGGCCAAGGCGCTGGCAGCAATCATCAGCCATGCAGAAAAAGAGCCGGAGAACTGCGGCGGAAAAGCTGTTGCACGTCTGGCGGCTTGGGCATACGAGTACGCCGACGCCATGATTGCGGAGCGTGCGAAATGAGCTGCCTAAAGGATGTGGTAGTCGACCTGTACACGGCGCCGAAGCATGCTCAGACCTGCATGAAGGAGCTAGGCATCAATTATCAGCTTGCGGTGCCTCAGTCGATTGCTGACTGCTGGTGGTTTTTTAACTGCAAAAACCTTCCTAGCCAGCTTCCAAAATGGATTAAGGTTCGAGACTTCGGCGACCTGAATCGCCTCGTTGGTCACGGCCTCAGCCAGCAGAATGCCGATGATCTGATGGAGGCAAAGAAAAATAACCCTTGACGACCTGTCAATTTATTTGACAGAATCACCCAATCGAATCGAACAACACGGAGCAAGACGATGAGCCAGCGTGAACTGTTCATGGCCACTATCAAGCGCATGTGGATCAACATAGGTAGATCAGAAGCTAGCTGGAACGTCGTGCACGACTGGGATTACTACTTCCGACTTTGCCATGGTCGCGTAGATGGTGCTGTTTGGGCGTTTGAAGAGGCCTTGCAGTGTGAGTAGCAAACCCACCACCCACAAGCCCCTTAACTGGGGCTGAGTCAGTAGAAACGAACCAACACGGAGCAAGACGAAATGACCGTAGCAGAACTGATCGAATTCCTGAAAACCCAGCGTCAAGACTTGCAGGTTGCGCACCAAATGTGCAGTGAGGCTTGCTTGCTTGAAGCTGGCAGCATCTATGAGGGAGAGGCGTGCATCGCACGGCCTGATGGCTGGGTTCAGAACAAGCGCCCCGATATGCCAACCCAAACCTACCTAATGTTCCCAGGAAACTAAGCCAAACCCTTTAAATAGGGTTTGCCATGACCGCCCAGGAGAAAATCATGCTCACATCATACTTCGCAGTAGTCGACGGCAAGCAGATCGTGCTGTGGAGTCCGATTGAGCATGCTTTCTCGTATCGGCTGGCCACTGGATACGGCGATGATTTCTCGCTGTACTCGCCTATCCAGTATGGAGCTTTATGGTGAAACAGATCTGGACCTGCGAGCCGATGGACAGTTGTTTTCTTGTGCGCCTGACGATTGAAAGCCTAGGCCGAAGTATCGGTATAGACCGAATGGTTTCTAGGCATGAGTACGATTCAGTGAATGATAAGTCTTGGCTTGCTAGGCAATGCATAAAAAGCATTGCCTTTGAGATAGACCGTATAGCTTGGCCGGCCCATTAAACAAACACCCCCACCACATTAGGCACGGCTGGCGCATAGCACATTACTAGCGCGTCAGCCAGGTTGGGCGATGGGATTCCCCGATTGATCATGTCGGCCTTGCTCTCTACCTTCACCTTGCCAGCTCGATCATAGTCCACCCTTGGACGCGACAGCTCGGCCTTCAACCTCTCCAGGTGTGGCAATTTACTTGACAGGCTGATCAGGTCAGACGGGTCGTATTCCGCACCTTCTCTGACCGCTCGATACGTCTTGTAGAACCTGTCACGCAACGCCCACCACGCCTGTGCTTTTACGTTGCAGAACATATCGGCATTAGTCTTGCCATCCGTATAGCTATGCGTAGGATCGACCACTGCGCCGCCAGCATTGAAGCCGTGAATCTCGAATCGCTCGAAGACGCTACCCAGCGGCATCAACTCTTCTTCTGCCACTCTCAGCTGATTGAGCTCAGCCTTCACGCCAGCGCCAACGCCAATGGAGTCATAGATCAGCGCATCAGCCTTAAACGTCTTGGCGTAGTCGTACGCGCGTCGCGCAGTGAACGTGGTATCACCTTTGCGCCACTCGTCAAGATCAACCACAACGGCGCCATGGCTCGCACATAGGGCGCTGCTGTCCTTGCCCTCGTCCGCCACGTCCTGCCCGACCTTCTTGGTGCCTTCCGGCGCAAAGCCCAGCACCACATGTGCATCAACTGCAGCCTGAATCCAGGACGGCTTGATGATGGCCATCTCGCTGTCAGCGTTCGCTTCGCCCAGCCAGATGTGGCGATATAGCTCCTCATCTTCTGCCTTCATGGCCTCCATCTGCAGGCGGCTAGTCTCAGTGAAGAAAGGGTTGTCCGAGTAGTTGATCTGCTTGGTGATCGAATAGCGCGTACCATCAGGCGTACGAGCTGGACATGCGCCAGGCCCGAAGCGCATGTGTGTGGCGTCAAGGATGTTCTTTGGGTTATAGCAAACCATCAGCTCAGCCCCATCCTTACGCAGAGTGGGGAAGAGGACGTTCCAGGATGCTTCGGATATGTTCTCAGCTTCCTCGCAGAAGGCTATGTCGATCCAGTCCATACCCTTGACGTTCGTAACGTTGCGATGCAGGCCAGCGAAGACCATCTTAGAACCGGTTGCCATGTGGCTAATCTCAGCATCCGTGATGTAGAACTGGTCGGACAAGCTAAGGTCGCCAATGATCGTCTCAATGGTCTGCTTGATGGAGTCCTTAATGGACTTCTGAATCTCACGGAAGCAACCGACATGCGTGCGCGTTGCCTGCATGCGAGCCAAGATAATACGAATGAAGGATTGAGTCTTTGCAGATCCCCGACCACCCCTGGCCACTTTGATCATGGCCGGGTACAGGTAATCACCGAAGATGATCGGCATCAGGATCTGCGGATCTTTGTCGACCTGCACCACTTTTCGGCCGATGAGCTGCACTGTCTTGAGCGGGAAGCAATCAGGGCCAACCAAGCCGATAACCATTGACTCGGTAACGCCTGATTTAGCGGCTGCCCTTCTCTCCAGTTCCTCGACTAGCTTGAGCGTGACTTTCTTAGGCGCTCTCGCCACGATTCAGCATCTCCTCGATCCTTGCCAGTCGCTCGGCCAGCTCCGTGACCTCAAATACCTTGACGCTCGCCAGGATGATGTCGACAAGGATCTTGCCAACGTCTGCTGTCAGCTCGCCATCAGCAACTGCCTGGCTGACAGACTCAATCTTCTCGCTGGGCGTGCCATTGGCAGGGTAGTCAAACGTAATGGATGGCATGACAGGCTTTGCAGCAGGGTAAAGGCGTACGAACAGCTCCTTCATGAGCATGCTGGATGCTGGATCTTCTGGCTTCATTGCGCGCTTGGCACACAGCTTGTAGAACTCGGTTTCCGGCGCGCCTTCGCCTAGCTCAGCACGCAGGGCATCGAGCACCAGTGTGCGCTTGTCCTTGCCTCTCGGTGGCCGGCCAGTGGGTTGTCGTTCGGAGCTGAATCGGGTGGATGTCATTTCAATTGTCCTTATGCGCCCTTGAGGCTGCGCGGCAACAGCTTGGCAACGTTACCGCGAGCGTACGCAATGAAGAATAGGAAGCACAGCATAATGATTGTCAGCGGCGGCTGTACGATAGAGGAAAACGTTCCGAAGTTCATTGCAATCCTGTAGGCCTCTGCGGCGTTCGCCCCCGCAAATATGCCAGCTATCGCACCGATGATCCGCCTATGCTCTTGGTATGGCGAACGATAACCCACAACCAGCATGAAGATGAGCAAGTGGCAGGTTCCGCGCGTTCCGAGCAGTACCTCTGGTATCACTGATGCCATCCAGCTCAAACCCTGATAGCACCAGGTCGCCAGCAGCAAATAGAACGTTTCTACTGACGGCCTTTGCAGAAACTCATTCATTTCTTTTGCCTCGGGTCATGAAGCTAGGAAGTAATGAGCCTGCCCAGTCGACCCAGTCCGGGCGAGGCCCGCCATCTGACCAGCGCTTGAGCGAGCCCACAACGAAAGAGGCCAGCGCAGAAACCATGCATGCCATGATCGCACCAGCCGCTACGTTGGACCAGAAATACAGGGCAAGTATCCCTGCGAAGTAGCCAAGGACGATTGAGCCTATGGCATACAGGATCTTCGACCCCCATCCTAGTGTTGCGGATGCGGCACAGAACATGAACGCCCCTGCAATGGCACCCATGCCCAGACTCTGGTCAGCTGTGAACATCAGGCCCGCCATTGCGACACCCGTACCAGTCTGCAAGCCAGCTATCGCAGCGCTGCTCGCCAATCCTTCGGCGCTCATCGCGAATACCTTCGTGCTGAATTCATTGTACCCCCTACCACGAAGATGGATGGCGCCACTCTAGCCCCAAGGCAAGCGCCAAGATCGAGTAAGCGGCTACCGCTGTGCCAAATATCGCACAAATTGTCATGGCCGGCTGATTGAGCCTAACCTCCTCGACAGGCTTGAGCGCCTGGATGATGAACAGTGAACCGAGGAAGATATTGGCGCTGATGTCTCGATGCATGATGAAGCTGATAACCGCCATGGAAACAGATACCAGGCTCCAGCAGGTAGATCGCAGCATCAGTCAGCCCTGGCAAGTAATGTGTGTTGGCCAGTATACCGCATTGCATTCGGGCATAAAAAAACCCCTACATTTTTAGGCGTAGGGGCCAAGATACCGCTGGAGAGATTGCATACTAGCACACTTTGCTAGACCACAACTCAATCCACTTGTTGAGGATTGGCCTGGCTTGTTCGGCACCTATCTCGCGCAGTAGGCGCCTGGCCTCTATGTGATAGCGGGAAAGGGCTACACCTGTCAGGTGGTCGGCTGCTTTGGTGTTGAGGTCGGCTATGGGCGATTCAGCCACGGGATAGCCTCCAAGAGATGATGTCACCGCAGGAGCCATACCATCTCCACACCTCTAAAGCCTTACTAAATTTTCTATTTTCGCATGTCAGGCCGTCACGATAAATTACGTCAATCGGCGTGCCATTGGCCAGATTCGGCACTGACTCTCCATCATGGGCAATGAAGCCATCACTACCAGCTGCTCCTGACAGAATGATGGCTGGCTGCTTTGCCTCCTCAAATCGAAGTATGCGGCCAGCATAGTGATATGCCTTATGCGCATCCCGCAGGGCATTGCTTTCTGCCTTGGCGAATCCCTGTCTTGCCCTTGCTCTTCGCCATAAAGACTTGAATTCGCAGCCCTCGTCGAAAGTCAGACCTAACGCTTGGATGATATCCTCGCACTCCGCAATATAGGCCGGCTGCCCGCATCGCTGGGGATTGTCTACCTGACATAAGTAGTAGTCACATAACCCGCCGCTATTTTCTGTCTTTGCCATTATTTCGCCTCTCCAGCTCTGCCCACATTAGATTTTCTTTTCTTTTCTTGCAGTTGACGCACTCGCACTGACATCGGTGTGGATTGCCTTTTCTTGACATTGCGTTTCTCCAGTATCTCTAGGCATCGCATGCATGCGCGGTGCCATTCAGGGTTTCTCGTCAGGCCTATGGATGGATGTCCACATAGGGTGCCATCCACGCCAACAGCATGATACTTTGACCTCCTGCTAAGCCTGATCCACTCGACTGATTCCAATTCTGGCCTCCATCTGCGCAATGCAAGTACGCAATCTGATTGACAGGTTCTTGCGATAGGCTCGTTCGCGTGCTGCTCGCTCCAGAATCTGCTGGTCAGTGAGCGGTTCCCATATATCGCCAACCGACTCGAACTTCTGCTCATCGCCAACACGCGCTTGCGCCGAGTCGGCATATCTTGAGATGTCTTCCATGCTATTGCGCTCCAGCGTATGCACTGATGAGCATCCAGGCAGTGCAGAAGGTCAGAGTAAGGAATGATCCGCGCCAGAAGGCTATGCGGCGGGCTCGCTGGTAGCGGGTCATTGATTCAGCCCCAGCCTTTCATTAGCCCAGTGTACAAACAGTGCGCCTCCAGCAGCTAATGAGCCAATCAGGCTCGCCTTTACTTCCGTACTAAAAATGAAGTCAAGGGGTATCCATGTCAGCATGAACACGACCAAGATTATTGTTCTGCTCATACCTGCTCTCCTTTTGCCAGTGCTATTGCGGCTCGGGCTGCTGTTATTGCGGGTGATTCTCCGCGAGCAATCAATGCTTCAACGGCCTCACCCATACCCCATTCACCTTCGATCTTATCCAAGTCATGCCACATCTGAAGCTCTGCCGCTTCCAGAGCCTCAAGCAGACTGGATGCCTGCGAAGCGCAGAACACCCGATAAGCCTCCGCTATCTTAGGCGACGCATAGCCCTCGGTAATACGGAAGCGCATAGCCTTGATCGCCTCCACTTCGCGGCCTGTCAACTCCGCATACACACGTTCGAATTGGTCTTGTCTGTTCATTTGAATAGGCCCTCCAGAGGCTCTAGGCTCAGATGATACAATTGACAGCGAACCAATTACCAGAGTTATTTTCATGCCAAACATCAACAGGATGACATCCGGCTGGGTGGACATTTATGGGGAGTCAGGCATTGCCGTAGGCACGCCCGTACTCATTCAGAACCAGGGCGATGTGACGGTGTTCGTGCGAGAGAACTTGGTGGATAGCGGGTACATGATCCCGCCTCTGACTGAGCGCGTCGCTACCGGCACGACTGTGTTGCAGGCTAGCGCTTTCGGAGGGCTGTCCATCTTCGTCCAGGTCATTGCGGAGGATGCAACATGATCGGCCCTCGCAAGGCTTCTCTGCCGGCCGAGGTGCTGGCCAAGCTGGCAGAGATGCAGGAGCGCATCGATGCTGGCGCGGCAGGAGCTGTGCCCACCAAGATCAGCCAACTGACTGATGACCTTGGTCTGGCCAAGGCTTCGGACCTTCGATCTGTCGAGCAAATGGCTGAGGCATCAGTCAAGCCAGGTGATCTCGCCAGTCACCTTGCTGCACTCGAAGAGCAGATCCAGTCAATCCAATTGACACCAGGCCCAGCAGGTAAGGATGGCAAGGATGGTGCTGACGGCAAAAGCATAAGGGGCGATCAGGGTGAGAAAGGCCTGGATGGCACGAACGGTCGAGACGGCATATCACCCACCATCAGTATGGGCACCGTATCCGTAGACGCAGTGCCTTCTGCCACTCTGATAGATGGAAAGCTGAACCTTGTGCTACCCAAGGCGAAGGATGGCGAGAAGGGCGCAGATGGCGGCAGAGGGCCTACGGGGGCATCGCCAGTGCTATCTATTGGATCAGTTTCAACAGGTCCAGCCGCAGCAAACCTGACTGGAACACCTGAGAATCCAATTCTAAACCTGTCTCTGCCACCCGGACCTGCAGGCAAAGATGGCTCGAATGCTGCCCTGCCCGCCCGATACGCCAAGCTTCACATGACGGCAGCAGATGGCACGCTAACGGTCAACTTTCCAACTGGACGGTTCACCTCGCCTCCAGTGCCTACCGTTGCAGCAATCGTGAACGACGCAAACTATGTATACAGGGCGCAGATCCTGACATGTAGCGCAACTCAATTGACACTGCGAGTCACCCGCTCGCAGATTGCCAACGTCAACATCGTGCTGGGCGGACTAGTCAAGCTCAACGAGTCACTGACTGCTGCAGTCCCGGTCTCAGTCAAGTCCGAAGCCAGCTCCGACTAGACAAAGAAAAGGCGCCGTCATGGCGCCAATTCTAATTATTCATCAACCGCCTAACTCTCCCCCAGTTAGGCTCTGTGACCCTGAAGCTTCCAGAGTACCCCTCAATCATGACCCACCCCCTTCCCTTTCTCTCCGACTCAAGGCTGTGCATCGCGCTTGACTTTACGAGCTGAGTGGCATTTATCCTGATCCACTCAGGCTCCAGAAGAAGCCCTAACCAGTGCCTGATTCCCCAGTGGTGGTTCATGGGGTAACACTTGCCGTCCAAGGTATGGATTGATCCTGACTCTAGGTATGCAACCTCGTCAATCGGTACATAGAACTTTCGGCGCCCCACAATCACATACAGAGACTGACTCATCCGAACACCGCCTGCCATACGGCCCGAACGCCAGCATCAATTCCATACCACATGCACAGGCTTGCCAGACCGGCGCCGATAAGGGTTTTGCGTGGGATCGTCATTGTGTGGCCTCAAGGACTTGGATGGTTCCTAAAATGATCATGATCTTCGGCGCCACTCCGGCGCGAGTATGATGATCTACGAAGTCTTGAGGGTTGCTGAATACTGCTTCGCGATCGGCCGTAGCGGTAATGAGTTCCGGATTTCGTGGACGCTTGCAACGGTTTGCGAAATGAACTGCTCGCCCTGCGCACTGGGGCGCCTGATCCGATTGTTGAGCCCAGTCTTCACGGTCATAGTCAACGTGAAGGTGGCATGGCATGCGCAATTCACTCTCGCTTTGCTGCAAGAAATCAACCGGAGTGCTAGCCCCAAGCCAGCCACGGGCACTACCTACACGCCACGGGCACGCAGAACACGGCTGTTTCAGTTCCTTGCCCATGACTTCTCCCCATCCGCGCAGCCGGGGCTGGCCAGGAATGCAGACACAGCTCGAAAAGCTTCGCCATGCTCCATGCCACGAAGATGGTCGCCACCGCCATTTAGGTTCCGGCGAAACAGGCGCAACAACCTCTCCGCTTCGGCCAGGCGCTGCTGGAGTTCGTTGCAAACTTCTCCCGGCGACTTCGCGCCTACTTTCTGCGTTGTAACAACGATTTCGAACTGGGTTTGTCCATCGTCGGCGTCAATGGTAAAGACTTCTCCCACGAAGTTTTCAGCCCCGTTATGGAGTAAATGCTTGGCCGCTGCTTCCGCGAGAATTTGTCCGTAGGGCAACCCTTTAAACCTTTCAATCTCGCCGCGCAGCTCTGCCTCCCGCGCCAACCCTTCATCGCGCTGGGCGGCGAGGGCGTGCAGTTGCGAGTGACACCACACATCAATTACCGGCGTCTTTTCGGCAGCCGATATAGCAGCCTGGCG
Source organism: Aulacorthum solani (assembly GCA_008528875.1). NCBI lineage: Eukaryota > Metazoa > Arthropoda > Insecta > Hemiptera > Aphididae > Aulacorthum > Aulacorthum solani. Next base: position 34,677 of record PVMI01014818.1, read on the forward strand.
ATCCGTGAAGAATCGACCCACGGCAATCCATCCATAGGGCTTCGGTAGTTTATTCATCTCATTCTCCTGCTCTGCAAAACGCCAGACTCTGCGAGGCGTCTGTGGGTGATTGGTGGGTTAGTCCGTGTAGGCGATGTACTTGAATTGGCCGTCTTTGAATCGCTCGAAGCGGCCGCCAAACGTCCCGCGCACCTCCTTTTCCACTTCATCGCGGGTCAAATGAAGCGGATAGACACCCTCCTTGATCATGGTGAAATGGGTGTGAGGCACGTATCGCCAATCAACCTTGCTCGGATCGAGAGGTCGCGGCTCAGGTTGCTTCCAAGGCTTTCCTGTGTAGGCCGGAATTGGTGGCGATGGGTCTTCTGATTCTTCCCATCCGCAAGCCTCGCAGTAGCCACGTGGCGCGGTACATGCCCCACAGGGCGGATTGATGTGACAACTGCAGTTCACAACCTTGTGCTCGCCGATAACGCCCGCGCAGCCTTCACGACCACACTCCTCGCCTTCGCAATATCCTAAATCTCTCATACCGCCACCTCGCACTCCCAAAGCCCACCGACGCGCATAGGCTGGGGCACGAAGCGGATCTGGCTCAGGTGGGTGTAGCCCATGCGGGTAAGGCGCAGGCCCAGGTAGAACGCGTTGCTGGCGGTGATCTTGGTTGTGGTGGTCATTCCGATACCTCCGCCCAATAACCACCCTTTGGAAGGTGGGCGGTTTCGCCCCCGACGATGGTTTCGATGTATACACCATCATCAGCAACTACTCGGTAGAGTTTATCGCGGTTAACAATTTTCTCCGCCTCATAGACCTTGCCAATGGAAAGGTAGTCACAGAGGTCGGTAAGAAGATCTTCAGCAGTACAACCTTCAATACGAATTTTCATACGATCCGCTCCTCTGTCTTGATGTTGAAAACCGGCAGCTCGCGGCGTGAAATTGCCAGGATCTGATCAGGCGTAAGGTCTTTGATCGGCTGGGCGCGCAGCTCGGGGCGGCGGCTAAGCTCTGCTTGCAGCATTTGGTGGTAGTTCATTCTTCACTCTCCAGTGGCTTTAGGGTGAAATAGGCAAACAGCAGGCCAGACAGCGCGAACACTACACCTAGCCACATGCTATGACCGATGACGGTGCCAAGGTAGAACAGGCCGGCCATGCCGAGCACGATTAGGTAGTAGGTCAGGGTTGCCATTTGCTTATCTCCAGTTGACGGGTGGACTATGCCGATTTGGTGGATGGCTTGTCAATTGAATTTACGCCCTGCTGGCGAAAAAGTTCTTACGGTCAGCCTCCCATGGATGCATGCCCATATCTATCTTGACTCGCGATGAGGTTAGCTTAGCGAATTCAACGCTTACACCCGTGCGCGCCATGGCTGCACGCAGGGCGTTAATTGAGCGATAGCCCATGGCAGCGGCGCACTCCGACACAAGCATGCCAGCTGCAGCCATTAGCTTCAGCCTATCGACGTTGAGCGGTCGCCCCCTTGGCGCAAACTCAACCTCGATCCCTCGCACGCGCATCGCATACCTGAAGGCGTGTATGCCCTTGTAGCCAATGGCTTTCGACACTTGGCACACAGTCAAGCCCTCGGATGCCATACGCCTAACCGCATCACCAAATCGCTCTCCGGTGTCTAGGAAGTAATCCAATGGCTTGCTGGCGCATCCAAAAGGGTTCCTGTCCTTGTTCTTGCTTAGCACTCTGCTGAATTGCTGAACTGAGGCATACCCTACAGCCCTGGACACATCGTTGCGTGTCAGACCCTGCTCTGCCATGTCACGAACCACATCCCAGAAAAGATAGCCCCACCTTTCCTGTACTGCTTTCTGCACACTGCTTCGCATATCTTCTCTCCAGTCGATAAAAAGCCCGGAGGTGATGGTGCCTGCCGGGCTCTGTGCGAGTCAAGTTGATTTACAGTGTATCTAGGTAGCCTTGGATGAATGCTTTCGCCGCTTCGGCATTGATTGCATTGCCATAACCGCGCAGTCGTCCCACTCTGGCGGCAGCCCCATAAGCCAGCGGGAATGTGCCGGATTCAACTGGCCGCCACTTGGAATCTCTGCATTCAAGCCAGTCAGCACCACCCCAGAAGCCTGCCGTGGCAGGTCGCGCGGATTGCTTCCATCTCCCGCTGAATTCCTGAGATCCCTGACGACCGGCGTATGCCATCCCGCCAGCATCGCAAAGTCGTTCAGGTTCGATCCGTGACGCGTCTCGCCCATCGCCCTCGCTGCTTGGCCTCCACCCGTGCTGTCGCTGGTCTGTGGCGTGGGCCACCCAGTAAAGTCTGTCTCGGATGTGCGGCGCACCGACGCCCGCAGACGGAAACGGGACGGCCCCGAAGGCGTAACCCAGGGCTTCCATGTCAGCGTGTACAAGGTCGACCCAAGGCTCGACAGCCTTGCTTGCAACCTGCTCTCCAAAGACGACTGCAGGCTTGAACTGCTTGATGAGCCAGGCGAAGCTTGGCCAAAGGTGTCTTGGGTCCGCAAACCCAGCTCCAGCGCCTGCCGCGCTGAAAGGCTGGCATGGACAACTGCCGGTCCACACCGGCCTATCGTCCGGCCATCCGGAATGGCGCAAGGCGTAGCTCCACACCCCAATCCCTGCGAAGAAATGGCATTGGGTGTACTGCTCAAGCTCTTGGGGTATAACATCTTCGATTGATCGTTCATCTACTACTCCAGGGGCGATCAAGTTGTTTTTGATCAGTTCGCGCAGCCATGCTGCCGCGTTAGGATCTATCTCGTTATAGTAGGCCGTCAATTCAATTGCTCCAGCTCGACTCGCTTAGCCTTCTGCGCCTTCTGCTGCAGATTACCGGCCTGCACCTCCTTGACCCGCTCAGCCTCTGCCAGGATAGCTACCAGTCGGGCGAATCGCTTAACCGGTACGACGATGCCCTGATCCTCCAGCTGCTCGCCACGCAGTACCTTTTCCACCGAGAAGGCCTCGCCTGCGCCCAGCATAGAGCGCCAATCACCAATCTCTGCATACAGATCGTCCAGCAATGAGCGAGGCAGGACAGAGCCTCGCAAGGTCTTGTCGGTTACCTTCGACTTGCCCTGCGCCCTCGCATCGGCCAGTGACTCCTTGAGTGCTGCGCCCGCATCGGCGCCATGCTCACGTATAGCCTTGACTGCAATGCCCGCTGAAACCTCACCCGAAGCCACCATAGCCTGCGTCTCGGCATCGGCCGTCAGTAGCTTAAGCGTCTGCTCGACATGCTGGCGGGTCTTATGGAATCGCTGGGCTACCTCCTCCAGTGTGGCTGGCTTACCCTTCGCTTCTGCTATCTTGTCGCGGGTCTCTTGGTACAGATTAGCCAGATCCATAGGTGCGAGCTTGAGCTGAGAATTGCTGTTGCCAATATGCACCAAAGCTGCCAATTCATCACCCTCAAAAGGCACGATATCCACCCATAGATCCCCTTCACCTGATGCGTCGACGAACGTGTATGCCTCTCGCCGGCAATGCCCCTCGACGATCCATACCCCGCCACCCTCCTGCGGAAGCACCTCGATCTGCGGAACTCGTCCGCCCGCCTCAAGGTGCTGCACAATGCCGCCGATATGTTCTTCGACTTCGTCCGTACGGCTGCGTTTATTGAAGCCTGGCCGAACATGAAGGTTCTTGAGCTGAATCGTCATGCCCTTGTTGCCGCGCTTGATTACGCCTTCTTTGATCATCTGATTGAAGCTGTTCATTCCGACACCTCCACCCAGCGGGTGCCATCGGGAAGGTGGACCGGCTCATACATGAAATCAAAGACATCCTCTCCACCATCACCGATAACTTTGAAAAAAAGCAACCCCTCCTCGGCTTCATACGTCTTCCCAAGCGATAGGTAGGGGGAGTATTCAGCAAGCTCTTCGGCCGTGCATCCTTCAATACGAATCTTCATCTGTCACTCTCCAGTGGTTGAGCCCGCATGTTACGGATTGCCCGCCATGCATGTCAATTGAATTTACGCGAAGATCGATCAGAATCGCAGCACCTCAAGCTTGGCGAAGGTGTGGTCCATGAAGACAATCCTGCATGTGCATTTTCCGGCCTTGTAGTAGAAGCTCGGCAGACTCATCAGAAATCTTGCCAAGTCGTAGTCGAACCTACTCGAAATCCCTACATCAAGGCAGATGGGCAGGGGGTAAAGCTTGCGAAGGTCTAACTTCATTGCGCTAGTTAACATCTCGATACGCCTCTATCGTCATCCAGTAAAAAGCCCTCGCATGGAGGGCTTGGCTTCAGGGTGCTGCAGGCCCCGCATCCCACTCCAGCGCTCCAGGCGTCACCAGTAGAGGCAGATGCTCATCTGGCGCATCGAACCCCTCAAGGATGCGAATGCTGCGCGCTGTACGCGTGATAACGAAGCCTGGCTGATCCAGGAACCATGACGGTGAGAACAGTGCTCGCTCGACATAGAGGAACTGAGCTGCATCGGCAATGGCTGGACGGATGGTTGATAGGCAGCTCATGGCTGTACCTGCTTGCGATAGCCGGCAGCTATTAAGGCTTCACAGAATGATCGGCGGGACATAAGACCGCCCGCTAACTCGCCTTTTGGATAGGTGTCTAGTGCCAGCATGGCATCTACTTCGGCTGCGCGCTCTTCCGCAGCGATCTGCTCGGCGGTGCGGATAGGTCGGAAGGTGCGGCTACCCGGGTTCTCGCGGCTCCACACCCATTCGGCATTGCGCGAAGGCTCTCGCATGAAAACGCTACGCTCGGTGACGCAGAGTATTTCAACTACGCAGCCCCCGCAAACCGTCTCAACCGTTAGCCCAACCGGCGGCATCCCTTTGCCATCCCAGGCCTGTTCCCCCGCCTTCAGCGCATCGACTGCGGCTTGCCATTGGGCGCGGGTGACCTCAGCTGTAAGCCAATCATCCGCTAACTGCACTTTCCGGTTTGGCATTCCATGCAGAATAGCAAATATATTACCTTCCACTCCTTGGTGTATTGTATGGCCATCGCAAGGCCATTCCTTCAACTCTCGCGCCAAAATATCTACCAGATTCATTTCCCTTCTCCAGTCGCTTTACGGTATTTGTTGCGCCACTCGGTCAGACGCTCACTAATTTCTTGCTGGTCTTCTTCGGTATAGCCTTGAGCCAGACTTTCTGGAGTCACGAATCCCGCCGAAAATTCATCAATCTCTTCATCCGACACATCGCCAGCAAACTCGTACAGAGAACACATCAGCACGTCGCGGTCGTAGCCATAGGTGCTGGCTGCCGAAGCAAGGTCGAGGATTTCAGCGAGCGGAACGGTTACATCCCTCATTTCCATTCTCCTTTAGCTTTGGCAATAGCCAGCCGCGCCTTACGTTCTGCTACTCCGATTGACAGGACTCCCTCTGCTTCTAGCAGGTCTTCGACGGCTTCCAGCAGTTCCGCCCGCTGAATAGCGACCTCAATGAAGTCAGCAGGATCTACCTGGATTCGCTTGTAACCTGCATCTCGCGCCGCAAGCGCAATCAGCATCATTTCACCAACATCAGCATTGTTCATTTCATCTCTCCAGCATCTTTTTTGGTGTGTGTGAATCGTATCCTGCCTGTCAATTCAATTGCAAGAACTAAATCAGTGGAACGATTTCGTTACAGTGGAATGATTCCGTTACAGCCCCGTCTATGACCAGACCATGAAATGCGCATAATGCGTCTACAGACTCACGCACTCCACGTATGAATTCAGGTGGATGGCCCATAGCCTCGCGCTTGTCAGCTGACTGCAGCAGGACAGCCAGGGTATGCGGAAGGCCGGCGCCAGAGACGAGCCAGGTAACGTCCTGGACATGGGCCACGCCATCCAGGTATAGGGCGGATATTTTTCCTGTCATGCTTCCACCGCCATGAGTTGATTGCCTTCACGCCATTTACGGGTCCATTGCGCGGCCAGCTTCATGTGGTGATACCAAGCGCTTGATTGGTACGCGAACTTCTGCATGGTTTCGCGGTGGTAGCGGATGTGGTGGATCGCTTCGCGTTTCATTGGCCGGACTCCTTGCTCATGGCGGCGTCTATGACGCGTACAGGCTCATACCGAGCGCGGATGCTCGGCGCGAACTTTCGATACCTTGCGTCAGGAACGCACCTGATCAGCCCGCTTCCAGGCTTACTCAACCAATAAAGATTGGAGGCCTTCAGAGATTCATTCTCCATACTGACGCAATGAAGCTCGGCCCGGATCTCCCGCATTTCTCTTGCCGAGGCGCACAATGCTTTGCCTGCCCTATCGGCGCCCTTTGCTTTGGCCTCAGCATACAGCTTGAGTCTTTCAACCTCCGCTGTAAGCGACTCAACCTCGGTCCTGAGCTTATCGCGCTCATCCATCCAGTACAATCCTGAAGCTTCGAACTCTAGGGCATTTTTGGCGTTGCGCTCCACCTCAGCAATCAGCGCCAAGATAGTCGCAGGTTGGGCTGTGACGATGTATGAGGCATCCCAGTCGTTAGGCCAATGCGAAAGATTACCAGTTTCGGGATGGCGCACCGCAGGGCCCATACGATTGTCAGTTTGAAAAAACCGTTCTCCAACCTTCATCAGTATGTGAAACCAGTGTATGGCCATGACTGTCAATCCACCATTTACCTTTAGTGGCTTTTTCTGCGCACTCCTTCAACTCCTGATAGTCGATCATTGCTTCACCTCGCACTGCTTGCCGCATCCTTTGCACATGAATTCAGGTATCGGATCACCTTCGAAGCGCTCGATACGTTCTACCGTGTCGCCACGCTTGATGCAGCGAGACACGAACGCGGCTACATCCTTCTTGCAATCTGCATCATCCCAGCTCGCCGCTGTAAGTTTTCCGCATGGGCGCTTGGCGACGTACATGAAGCCCATTGATTTGCTCATGGCTTTACCTTCAGGCCGGCGGCTTCGATGGCCTCTACAGCCTCATAGCGCTTAAGCACTGGGCCGATAGAAGTTTCGATGCCTTCAGGCAGATCCACACCAACTTTTGCGCGCGATGCGTTCCAAGCTTTCCATGCCATTGACATGCCGAATGATTGATAGTCGCCGGTTGCAACTTTTCTCAATGGCAACCCAAGCTCTCCTTCCGCCCAATCTTCAAACTCTTTCCTCGCCTTCTCTTGACTCATGAACTTCTCCAGTCGGCCATAGGCCCTTTATGTGTTCTTGTGCTTCGGCTTTGGTAGATGGACTGCCAACCATTGGAAAACGTCTACCATCAGGCAGATGCACCCACCATGCGTTAAGTTGCTTCTCGCATTTCATCGGTCATTGCCTTGATCAGTGGCCATGGGTCTTGGCCAGTTGGCAGGCCATGGCATGTGCCTGTCCAGGCATTAAGCTTGACGACAATCACATGGCCGCCGATGACTGGGTAGGCGTGCCACTTAAGCCTGTGCACGCCGATTCTCCAAGATGGCGTCTATGCGTGCCTGGCGCTTTTGGCGCAGATATTCACGGGCCATGATGATGCGCTGCGCTTGACGAATTGCGGCAAAGAAGTCCTTGTCATCAGCCTCGCTGTGGCTGTCCAGATCCAAGTAAGCCTCTGATGCTTCCTGCAGCTTGTCGATGATGCTCGTGTCTTTGGTATTCATGTCACTCTCCAGTGGTTTCGCGGATCATGCCCGAATCGACAGCCAGATTGCAAGCGCTATGTACGCTGCAGATGCTGTCAACAGGATTGACAGGCAGATGGCGTGCTTGCTCACAGATACCAGTCCTCAGGGTCTTGGATCTTCCCGGAGTCATCCTTGATCTCCATGAAGGCTGAGAAGTGCGTCACCTCAAGCATTCCGCACACGTCAATACGAGCCATGCCCGTCTGTACGCAAATGTCGTGGATAGGCCACCAGTTGCCAAATTGCTTTCCCCATAGCGGCTGAGGCAGCGAGTCCGATCAGATCCATATTCAGTAGATCGCTCACCATCCACCTCCAAGCTTGCGCTGGAATGCCTTGTGGGCTTTACGGCCTTTTCCTTTACGTCCATGGGAATTCCCGTGGACCTCCCCTGGATCAACAGGAAGCATCTCAATCGTCCGAGTGATGCGAAAAGGCTCGCTGACGTGCATCGCAAATACATCGATGCCATCCAGCACAGACAGAAGCACATCCGAATCGCACTTTAGCTCGCCAAGCGCGATCCATTCCTGATTGCCCAACTCATCCACGATCATGTATTCGATCTTCATCACTCACCCTTCTCCAGCCTGAATTTGATACCAGCCCTTTTAAGCGTTTCTAAGAGACGCTCAAGGCTCATTGATGGGGTATCGCACATGATGTCCCAAGCCTGCTTAGGAAAGATCCCTAGGCGCTCCTGTGCGTCTTTTTCTCCGTACTCCCAGCTGCGCATGTGCCTTCTCAGCTCCAATCGCGCCCAAGCCTTGAATTCCTGTACCTCGGGTAGCTTTTCTCGCATGTCAGTTTTTCCTTGGGAAGAACTTGCGTGATGACCCTTCGTCACTTGAGCTGTCATCGCGCTGAGGCTTGTACTGGTCGTAGGTCAAATCGCTAGGTATGAACCTGGCCAGGTCACCCTGCAATCGAAGAAGGCAAGAGCCAGCCTTGGCGTGACGGACCTTGACCACTTCGATTTCGGTGATGCCGTTTCTGCCATGGACGTTTTTCTCATCGCGATGCGCAATGATGATCATGTCCGCATCCTGCTCAATCTCACCCGAGTCGCGAAGGTCGCTCATCTTGGGCTTGGGATCTGTCCGCCCCTCGATGCCACGGTTTAGCTGAGCGAGCGCAACAATCGGGATGTTCAGCTCCTTGGCCAGGGATTTCAGCCCGCGCGAGATTCGGCCAAGCTCTTGGTTGCGGTTGATAAGACCCCAAGCTGGATCTGGCCCAATCAGACCGATGTAGTCGACAACGATCACGTCGAGGGGGCGCGCGCGGTGCTCAAAGCGAGCAATCGCGCACAGGCGGTTGAATGGTAGCGCTGGCACCTCACAGATCCTCAAGTCAGCCCTAGACATCAGCTCACAGGCTAGCTTCACGCAAGCCATGTTGTGATCATCGTCCATGGCCTCACCGCTATCCAGCAGGTGCTGAGAAACTTCCGATTGCGATGCCAGCGTGCGCTTGGATAACTCCTCCTTCTGCATCTCAAGCGAGAACACAAGTGACGATCTTTTCATCTTGATTGACACGGTTTCTGCCAGGCCGAGCCCGAGGACTGTTTTGCCCGTTGCCGGACGGCCAGCAATGACTACCAGGTTTCCCGGCCTGCATCCGGCGATGATGTCGTCAAGATCTGGCATTCCGAACTTAAGGCCAATCTGAGTGCTGCCATTTCTCCGATCAATCATCTGCTCGATGAATGGGTCCAGAGCTTCGCTGAGGCTGAAGACCTCCTTGCCGTCGCCGATCGCACCAAGCTCAAGAACCAGCGACTGCGCAGATGCGTACTGGTCGGCCAATTTGCCACGGCTGCAAGCAATACGCATCAGCTCGGCGCCGACTTCGTGAAGTCTCCTTGCCGCATGGCGTTCCTTCACGGTCTTGGCGTAGACCATTGCGTTGGACACGCTGGGCACATCACGCATGATCTGGCTTGCGTAGATAATCGTCATCTCTCCGCTAGGGAGAACTGGTATCACCTCCGACAGCGTGATGGAGTCGGGAGCCTGGCCGCGAGAATGGCAAGCCAAGATTGCTGAGTACAGCGCAGCGTTGTCACCCTCGCCAAAGTGTGACGGATCAAGGAATGCTCCAATCTCCTCGCACAGCGAAGGCTTGTGCATCATCGCACCCAAGGTTCCGTGTTCGGCCTCAATGGCCACCAGCGGTCGGTCATCCACAAATACGCTCCAGTAGCTTGATTGCGTTTTTCTCGTTGGTTACGAAGTCGAAGTCTGCTCGCCAGTTGCGATCATTCGATCCTGTCCAGTGCGGGTTAGTCAGGCAGTCAGCAAAGAACCGCTCGACGAATTCCATTCCGTACTCCCTGAATGGCTTGACTCCATCGAACTGCAGGTTGACCAGCTTCGATACCTGCCGCTTGCGTGCATCCGTATCTGCTCGGCAGGCTGGCAGAGTAGGCGAACAGATCCGGTTGTAGCAATCCCTGATTTGAGAAAATTTCAGTTTGTGCCCGTCCGCAGCTTGCTGAGGACAGTGTTCTTGATCTTTTAATGAAGGTGAAGGTGAAGGTGAAGGGCAGTCATTCGCCATGCATTTTGCCAGGCGTTCCTTCCAGTCAGATTCTCGGTAATCAATATCCTCCGGACCCTTGCTGGCGTTGCATTTGCGGCACAAAGGTTGGAGATTATCGATGCCATCAGACCCACCCTGGTATATGGGTTTTATGTGGTCTTTGACTATGTCATCGGTAGACCCGCACTTTACACAGCAGCCGCACAACTCTTTTAACGCCTGCCACTCCTGTGGCGAATGCCTAGCAAGACGCCTGGCATTTGCAAGGCGTTCAGACCTTGCAACCTTGCCATTCTCTACGGAATCTCCCCATTTGGCAGACGCTCCCTTGGCTCCGCTTGCGGCACGCTTCCCCTTGTTTTTTGTTGCGTTTTCCATCTCCCTTTCTATACGCTCGTGAGATAGCCCCTCTTCACCCTCAACAAAAAACGACCTGACGACAGGGCCTATCGTCTTCCATTTTTCACCATCAACACGAGCTATGGCTGCCAGTTGTGAATCATCGTTTGGCAGTCGCTTGCCTTTCCGCCAGTACGCCATGATCAGCAACAGGTATGCACCATGCTGCTCGGTCGTGAGATGCATAGTGTCTGACAGGTAATCGCCGATGTAGAGCGGCATCCAGACATCAGCCTTTTTCATCATTCCCCCTTGAGAGAGACTCTCGGATTTTCTGCAGGGCGGTTTTTTCGCCAGGCTTTGGCTGCCTTTCGACAAACTCGAAAAACTCCTTTTCCATCTGCGCTTTGGCATCAGCCTCGGCGAGGTCTTTTCTTTCTTGGATCTGCTCAGCGCTTAAAACAAACTCATCCTCGTATTGCTCAATCAGGTATTGCTGCGCTATGACCATGGAGGGCTGCGACCTGATCATTTGACGGTACACGTCCACCGGCCTGACGCTGAACCATTCTCGACCTCGACTGACGCAGTTTTCGCTGAATAGGATATGCAGCAATCGCTCCTCAGCTCTGACGTTGTCGACGTGCTTGCAACACTCGACTATGAATGGCTTCGGAATCCCGGTCGTCTGCAACTGTGCCGCACGAATCCATGGCGAATACTGAGTCATACCGATCTTTACGCCGCCAGGAAAGCAGGGATTGCTGAGGCAGTAGACGAATCCGACTTTAGCCATTGGATTCACGCCGAGCTGTCTCCTGCTGCAGCTTCTCCCAAGGCGTAAGTTCACGCTTTAACTGACCCTTGGTGATCACCTCTATCTGCTCTTGGCGTGCCTTGGGGATCTTGTCGCCCCACTGGGAAACTGATGCACGGGTAACGCCCAGCGCCTCTGCAATGCGGCTGATGTTCCCGAAGAACTTGATGGCTTCTGACTTTTTCATGCTGGGCTCTCGATGTAAGGTTGGGCCAATATACCAGCTAATTTTTTCCATGCAATCACTTTACAAGATTGTCAGAATACCGCTATAGTCCTCCCCACAAAGCAGCCACAAGGTTGCTGAGCCTGGAGAAAATTAGATGACGCCAAGCCCATACGGACCTTTCGCTGATAGCCGTGGAGTAGCGAAGACGGCCAAGAAGATGTGCAACGACCTTGAGTGCGACACCTTTGTGGTCGAGGTAGCGCCCTTCAGGTACCGAGCGTTTTCGGCCGATCACCCTGGCGATCAGCCAAAGTCCGGTCGTATTGTTAAGGTTTTCCGTTGGACTCCACCAAAGCATTATTCTTGCGAGCATAAAAACGCATCGGTTTCTCGCTGGTCTTTCTTCGACGGCAAGCCACTGCAGATGAGTTGCGATGACTGCGGCATGATCAATGATCTGTGCCTCGGCTAATAGCAATAACCTACCCTTACCCTGGAGAATCAAGATGAATAGTTACCTGATGGCTGAGGCCTTTTTCACTAACCTGACCATCGCGCAGACGATTGGTCTGTCGATGATCTGCCTGCTTTTCGCTGGTATGTTTGTGTTTGCTGGAAAGATGGTCGGCTGGCTTGGGGCCTGTGGTGTTTTCGCCATTACGGCAGCGGTTTTTATCTGGATCCAGATTGCGGCATTGCTGCTCAAGTAAACCCCAAAACTATCGCACGGAGAAAACTATGATCACCGACAAGACACTCGACGAAGCAATGGTCGAAGCCGCCCGCTTTCTCAAGGCCGCCAAGGCGTTGCGAGCAGCGCGGAAAGAACGCGAGGGGGTGTTTGTACTGGGCCGCGTTGCGCCGCCTGCTAAAGAGCACGCCGCCTGCAAGCGCGCCTCGCTGAACCTGACCCGCAAGCTGGCAGACTTGAGGGCCGGGCGATGAGTGCTATTGACCAGCAAGGCAATCCCGTAAAGCTGGGCGTTGCATACCAGTTTGTGTTCGGATACCCAGGCCCCGATATCACCTGTTTGGTCGCAGAAGCATTTAACCCAGACGGAACCGTAGACTGCTACGACGTGCATTTCAAATTCCGTATGGAGTCGGTAAAGCCGGAAAGACTGTGGCGCCCACTAAAGCACACCTGGAGTGCTTGGCCGCAAGATGTCGACGCGGTGATCAAGTACTGCGGTGCTCAGGCACTTGATCTGACATGACCCGCTATCCCTGCCGATGCCGAAGCTAAAAATTAGTCCGCAATAAACCTCTGGAGAGAGAAATGGAACAAGAACCTGTAAATCAGATTGTCAGAATCGAAGACCTGAACGAGACGAATGCACCAGCAGTGTTTGGTCATGGTCGGTTGGGTGAGTTCGTTGCCAAGGTCAAATCAGAGATTACGCCCGAGGTGCCAGACCTGACCACGAAGAAAGGTCGTGATCGTATCGCCTCCTTGGCGGCAAAGGTTGCCAGGTCAAAGACTGCTGTTGATGGTGCTGGGCGTCAATACCTCAAAAAGCTGAAGGCAATGCCCAAGGATATTGAGGCTGAGCTGCGTGAGTTCATCGCTCAAATGGATGTTCTGCGGGATGAGGTGCGCAAGCCTCTTACCGATTGGGAGGACGCCATCAAGGCCGAAGAGGCGCGCATTCAGGCCGCTATTGAAGATATGGTTGCCGTGTTCACCCTTGATGGCGATATGTCGCTGGATCAGCTTGGCGAGCGCCTGGAATGCCTGATCAACGATCCTGTGACTGCCGAGGTGTATGGCGCTCGCCTGGATGAAGCTTGCCGTCTTCGAGGTGAAGGTATTGAGTTGGTTCGAGCGGCCATTACCAAGCGCGAGCAATACGAGGAGATGGTTGCCGAGAATGAGCGCCTGCGAGCTGAGCAAGCCAGGCATGAGCAGGAAGATCGCGAACGAGTTGCAGCGGCTCGGGCAGTGGCTGAAGAGCAGGAGCGTAATCGGATTGAGCTGGAGCAGCGTGAGAAAGAGCAGCAACGGCTAGCACAGGAAGCTGCAGACAGGATCCGCGACGCGGAATTGCGTGCAGCGAAAGCCATCCAGGATGCGGAGGATGCTGAGCGTCGTGCCAAGGCTAAGGCCGAGGATGAGCGTATCAGCGCCGAGTTCGATGCCCAGCGCAAGCGCAATGAAGAGGCCAGGAAGGAGCGAGCTCGCCAGCAGAACAAGGAGCATCGCAAGGCGGTAAACAACGCTGCCCTCAAAGGCCTGGTAGAGCAAGGGCTATCCGCCGATTGCGCCAAGCAAGCTATCATTGCCATAGCATCTGGCAAGGTGCCAGGCGTCACCATCAACTACTGAAAATAGGTGTTGCGCCGCATGTCCTCAGTTGATATTGTGGCGCCTCAAAGCAGATTCTAGGCAGACAGAGGCAGTAAAAATGAGCGTAGCAACCCTTATCTTGGGCGAATCCGGTAGTGGTAAATCTACCAGCCTTCGCAACCTTGACCCGAAGAAAACCCTTCTGATTCAGTGCATCAAGAAACGACTTCCATTCAGATCTGAAGGCTGGACGCTTAGAACTAAAGATAATCCAACTGGCAATATCATCCGTACCGATGACACTGCGAAGATTGAGCAGATTATGCGAAAGTCTAAGCATGAAGTCATAGTCATTGACGACTTCCAGAGCACTCTTGTTAATGAGCTGATGCGACGAACTACTGAGCACTCATACCAGAAGTTCACTGATATCGGCAAGAACGTCTGGAGCACTTTTAACACGGCTGGCGACCTGGCTGATAATCGCCGTGTATACATTCTGGCACACACTCAAACTGACGATCAGGGGTTTGTGCGTATGCGAACGGTTGGGAAGATGGTTGACCAAACAATCGTTCCCGAAGGATTCTTCACTATAGTTTTGCGTACGCATATATCCAACGGAAACTACCTGTTTTCAACGCAAACAAACGGCATGGACTGTGCCAAGAGCCCAATTGGCATGTTCGAAGAGCAGCTGATTGACAATGATGTAAATGAAGTTGACAAGGCAATCACTGCCTTCTACCAAATCTAAGAGGATTCAACCATGACCCGCTCCTATAATCTCGATACCACTGCAGCAAAAGAAGCCAACACTGGCGGCAAGCGCATTACTGAAACTGGCAAGTATCAGGGTGAAATCACCAACGCCTTCTACGAGAAGAACAAGAATGGCACGGAAATCGTATCCGTCATGTTCGTTTCGGACGATGGTCGCGAGTGTGGTCCGCTGCCGATGTACACCCACAATGGCAAAGGCGAGCAGATCGCCGGCTACAAGACGTTTAACGCCCTGATGACCTGCTGCAAAATCAAGGCGGTCACCTTCAAGCCTTCGACCGTCAACCTGTGGGACTACGACGACAAGGCCATGAAGGACAAACAGAAAGACTGCTCCCCAGAGCTGAAAGGCAAGAAGATCGGCCTGGTGCTCCAGCAGGAGGAATACCAGAAAGGTGATGGCTCGGTTGGCGAGCGCATGATCCTGGCCGC
>PVMI01014820.1:0-14115 GCA_008528875.1 Aulacorthum solani
ACATACACTTGTAGTCATAAAGAAAATAAACTGATTAAATAAAGTCAACTAATTAAAAAAACTTTAAAATTAATTCAATAATTTTGATTGATCATAATATATTTCTTATTATGAAATGCAATAATCATTACAAATGGACATTTAGTATTAAATACCAAATAATAAGTAAAAACTAATATTCAAAATAAGCAGATAAATTCATCAAAAAAAAAAACTAAAACAAAATGTATTTCATATCAAGTTTGTATAGGTATGAATATTAAATATACAGTACTTGGTATAAAATGGAAATTCCTAGTTCATTGTATGAATCAAGATTCTAATACTTAATATATATTCAACGGTATACAAATGAACATCAAATAAATATTATAATACATACGTGTTTATAATAAATAAGGAAGGCTCCTTGTTGTTCATTCATCAAAACCCTAAGATTCTCTTAACAGATTATTGCACAACATATCGTTTGTTTTTCAACAATGAGTACTAACGATAATATTTCTTTAACTGGATTTTTCAAAAGAGTTATTATAAAATGCATTTATAATATTTATTTATTTAATATATAATTAAACATTTGGGAATATTTCGAAATAAATACACTTCAATTCAATTAATATTCATATACATTTAATGGAACATATAAAAACAAACTATTATGAGGAAATACGATTTAACAACACCACAAAGTTCTTACATTATTTTAAAAATCTTGAAATTCATCAGTTAAAACGTTAAGTTAGTTCTAAGGTTAATTCTCAAAAATACTTTAGAAATAAGTAATTATTCATTTTGTAGGTGTACACAGTTTTGAACAATTTCAATAGCAATCCTTCCAATGATACATTTAACCAAACGAAAAACTAAAATGTACTTTTATGTACATAAAAAAACCAAGTTTCCGTTCCAATTAAATTAATTAATTTTCCGTAGTACTTAGTAACGTTGTGAAAATATAATTATACTTGTTAAGCAAATGTATTTTATATTTTAAAAATGTTTATTGTAATTTTTTAACCATAATAAGTTCTCCTTTATAACAAGACGTAAAATAAAATAAAATAACATTATGTTGTAAATATATAAATATTAAAATGTAAGTAACTCAAGCCTTTTTTATAGATATGTGATTGAGAACACATCAATATAAAAATATTATTTTACTTGATTTTAATAACTCATTTATTAAGTAGTGTTATTTTACTGAATCAATCATTTATCTCGTCAATTATTATATTATGACAAATTCATGGAGACTATATTGACGAGCATACATTTATAATTTCTTTTATTGGATACAATAGAATAAAAAATCAAACTAAACGTTTGAATTAATATTTCATATAAAAATTACAGTAAATTCCAGTACCATAATTATTATAAATAATACACTTTACGTTTATTACTCATTGTCATACTTGTCATAGTAAATGTTGATTGTTGAATAAATATTTATAGTATGAAGTGTGAACTGTTGAAATAAAAACAAATTGAAAACTTATAATTTGTAATCAATATAAATTCAAGTATCTAAAACAATTTAAACGAAGAGTTCGGATGGTTGAAAAAAGAAATACATTCACTATTAGCTAGAGCGATAACACTTCGTTTTTTAAAAAAAAAAATGGTGGTGGAGAACGCATTTTAATTAATAAAAAATATAAGATGATAATATAGGATTTTTTCCTGAGTATGGCGACTATAATATATTTCCTGACGATAATCGGAAAGCGTACAAAATAAAATTAAAATGTAAATCGTTTGACCAGAACAACGACATTTATGTTGTCTTCATCAACGACGAAGGGCTGCGTGTTGCTATTTCAGTCGTGCGATCGTGACGCCGCATAGCTAGTCTTTTTGTACCCACCAGGGTTATTTACCCTTATTAAGTTGCACTCCACGCTTTCACCGGATCACGGTAATAAATCAACGAGTCTCCAAACTGTAGGGGAGGATTCCATTTGAAAGAGTCGAGTTTTAAAGAGAAATTATGAGTTCAAGTGCGCATGTTGACGCTGTATTTATTAAACATCATAATACATAGGGTCCTATTATAAACGTATTCACGAAACGTAGCCTCCCAAAAGTGAGTAAATACAATTTTTTTAAATAAAAAATAAAAACAATTTATTTTAACAAGAAAATAGTATGTTGCTCAAACAATAAATTAGTTTTCAATTTTTTAGTAGTTTAAAACACTTGCTGAATATGAAAACTGAAATTCCTGAAAAATCTTACTCGTATAGTTATATAAATGTGTAGTGTTATTAGCCTTAAAAATAACAGTCTTTACTCTTTAGAGTAGTATATTAGTATAATTAAATTTCCTTGTTTTCCTCAAAGAAAGATATATGTATATTATAGATATAAACAGAGCCGAGTGGAAACTATGGCAACTGGATGAATTAGTTCTATTTCATAGTTTAGGACTTATTTGTGACGATAAATCATTTGTATTTAAACTGTTTCGCTGAAGAGAAAAATGCTAACCTATAAATGTGAAATATTTTTCCAGCGGGCGCTACTTTTCCCAAGTAATTTTTGACAATTGTCAAATGTGTCTAAAATTACATTTAGCCAATATAAAGTTTCAAATCCCTAAATTACAATTGCTACCGTTATTCACACATGTATTGGATTGTGGCCAATGGAGCGCAGTTTCTCACAACGCGCTACACAATTAACTAGTCAACCAATAAATCTAACACCGATGGTCTCGAAGGCTAACATGGAACTAAAATAAGACTAATGAATTAATGATTATTTCGTATAATATACTCAGTTCAGCTTCCATAATTAACTCTTATATACGTTCCCGTGATATTTTTCCACAAGCCTTCAACGAAGTATATATTTAAGGTTTACAATTTATCTTTTGAACACATTTTCATACAATATATTGCTTTGTGTTGGTAGTTAATTTTAATTTCCAAACAACTTTTCAGTAAAATATCATATTTTCCCGTTTTGATTATTAAAGTAATCAGCTAACCTAACCTAACGTCATGGTATATAAAGTCAATGTACTCACGCCCAAAGTATAAAATTCAATAGTATTGTAAGTATCTGTTTCAATTTCAAGGAACATAAAAGACATAAAAAAGTTGACCTCGCTTCGTTTTATGATTTCATAAACTTTTTTCTGACTACATCACAAGGGTAGTTATTTCTAGTTATAACCCTCTTTTATATGTTTTAATAACAGTTATTTTTTATTTATTTATTTTGATACAGAAATATAGAATATAAGCATGACGAAAATCCGTCGCCATCGTGGAGCTGGGACACACTGTGTATATATTATATTCAAGTCATGGGAACGGATGAGCGGTTGTGAACCATATCCCGGATACAGGTAATCAGTGCTACAATTACAATAATTCCTCCCTTCTCCCCTCCTCTTCACATATAGTGTTTGATTTGGAACTGGAGAAGAGGCTTCCACATGCGACTACAGCACAGAATATTAGATAGTGATTGAATCTCTTAGAGCTATTAATTTTCGTCCATTTTGAACCCCCCTCCCCACCCACGCAAAACGATTTTGATGGACCGATTCCCATGTGTATGCGTCCCTCGTGGATGAGAGGGGGGTTAAACCACTGACAATAACTGCTGATTGCTGTACAAACCGAGGGATGTCGAAACATTCGGCAAAACATTGTAAATGAAAAAATAAGAAATTATGATACAAATAACGACCTCAACTATAAAGAAAATCTTTTATTAATTTTAATCGGACAAAAAAAAGGAGAAATTCTATTTTTATTAAATAGAGATTTTTCATCAACTAAAAAAAGGCAAAAAAAATAAAACATCAAAATCCCATTTACAGGATAATAATATACAGAAACAACAACATCGATTTTCTTCTTACACTTTCCTATTTTTAGCCCAATCTCATACAGTAATAAACTTTGTATAGTTGAGGTCAAAAAACAAAAAGTTAAGGAAAGTGTACGTGGGAAAGAATACATTATAACCATCAAATCACTACTGTACAAAAAAAATTATTTCCGAAGTCTGCAAAATAAAATAGAAAAAGATGACTTTAGCACCAACCTATTTATTATACAGGAGGTTACTCAGGTTAGGTCGTTAGGCGTAGACACTTGGGTGCAATGTATAGTGCGAAAGTCGTTGAAAAACGTGTTGGCGATGCGCTTCGATTGTATTATATAGGTACCTACTTACCTACAGATATATGTTATTTCAAGGAGGGTTGGCGATTATTTCTTAAGTTTGTATCGAGTGTCGACATCCGAGCGATAAAAAAATTACACATACAACTGTTTGACACAAAATGTGCCCAAAACAACTATTCCATGAAACTACAATATATTTGTCACCCATATGCAGCAACGGCTGAACGACTATATCCACACAAACATATACTTACAATGATACCAAACGTGTCGAATAGCCACTAAAAATATATGTTACACTGCGATATGGTTTTTCGTATCCATTTCACCGTCACGTCGTGTGATTTACCTAATATTTGTCATTTGCGCTCCC
Source organism: Aulacorthum solani (assembly GCA_008528875.1). Taxonomy (NCBI): domain Eukaryota; kingdom Metazoa; phylum Arthropoda; class Insecta; order Hemiptera; family Aphididae; genus Aulacorthum; species Aulacorthum solani. The sequence goes on from PVMI01014820.1 coordinate 4,525, forward strand.
GCACATAAATCTGCGCTGCGTAGAATAAACAATGTACATATTATAATGACAGTGAATAAGTGAAGCGAAATTGTGTCGATTTCATCTTAGCCGTCTATAGTTAGATACTCTCTACGTATATCATTATCAGCTAGGGTGTGTATTTCGTTTTAATTTTACAAGTGGACTTCAGAATTAATATCGTTTCTTCAGTTTGTGCGTGTGGTGTGTATCCAATAACACTGTTAGTTTAACAATATCAATAAGTTTTAACTATATCAAAGACGTATTTTAGGGAGCGGGAGAGAGTTATTTAATTATTCCTTCAACATGCTTCCTATGTGTTGGTTGTGTTGGTTATTTAAATATAGTGCATGACTTTACTATTTACTTTTTCCTTGTTGATAGGTATTATTTTTCCTATAAAATACATTTTTGTTGCCACTTTATAATTATATGGCTTTTATAAAAGAAATTAGAACTGGGGTCGAAAATACATTACTGAGTAGAGTTAGCTAGTAGCTATAATAGGTGGGTACTGCGTATAGCCTTAAGTATCTAATATATAATACAAAGTGTTTGATGTAAGGCATCATTCTAGAGTGATTTTTCGTTTAATATAGTATTTACATTTATAGGTACACATAATTTAATAAATAATAATTGTGCATCTGCATCGTTAATATAATCTACTTTTTCAGTTTTTCAACTTATACAATTCATATTATAAGTAAAACTACAACACGCTAGTAGAGTCGTAATATCTTGTACATTATATCGAACATTATTAAAATTGGTAAGTATTATTGAGGTTATTCCAAAAACCGTCAATCAAATCTATCAACTATATTTTACCGTGATTTTATTTGGATTTTACAAAATGTAGATCTATATAAGTATGTATACAATGTACATTACACACGACACATCGAGTTTAATAATATGTAAATACAATGACTAAATAACACCAACAACGGTCATTGAACAGCGTGGGTTAACTGTGTGTCACTTTAAAGGACCTGGGAATAATATGTAGATGATATGATAATATGTGTTCCTGTTTTCAATATTATATTAAAATTTAGGTAGTCAACTTATATGTAATATTTAGTTTTAAAAGTATTATCCATGATTATTTTATTGAGTTTGTCCCATTTTCCAATAAATAAATAAATATCCGTCGTATCTTAACGCGTTTCCATCGGCTCGTAATGTTCATTGTTTCCTCGTATGACCGAAAACAAAGGTAGGCTCACAAATATATGCAGGTACAAAGATTTCATTGAGCTTTACACTACTATATAATTAATAAAACGCATACTCGGACAAACGAACTGAATGACGACGAGGAGAAAAATGTCGGCGTTGATGGAGTTTTCTTAACACCGACAGATCTGCGAGCTCGGTGGCTCAAAAACTATTTGATTCAGAGGATCATGGAAAATCAGACAGCAGACGAAAGAAAAATATCTGCAGCTACCGTTTTTTTAAATGACTAAATAACTTTTTAAGACGTGTTTCCATTATACATCTTAATTAAAGAAAAACGGTGTTCAGTGTTCACCGACCATTTAATCCACAACTGCCAACACCCTGTATGTTTCTCGATCAAAAGTCAGGTGATAATTTTTTTGACTCACGATTGTAAATACTAAGTCAAAATATATGAGTAAATAGGTAAACAGATAATAAGCCTTAAGAAATCCTAGCTAGCGCTAATAAAACAGTCATAATTTCCATTGACAATCATATACTATATTAAAATGGTTCAGATGTAAGAAAAATTAAATCGATTTTTATTTGACATAATAGAAAGAAAATATGTGTCTATAAATATTACAGACTTTCATACTTAATTATAAAAATAATAATGAGTTAAAAAGTATATAAGAAATGCAGGTACCTATTAAAAAGAGTAAGTACTTATTATTTAAAATTTAATAAAAAAAATGTTAGCAATTAAAAAAAATAAAAGCTATAAAAATCTAATTTAGCTAATCGAAGTTTAAAATAATAATATGCACATCATTTTATTTTTGCAGAGAATCCGGTATTAAACTTTTTTAATAATAATCAACTACAGACATTATAATATATTAGAACCATAAAAAATTATTTTGCAAAATTATGAATTATTACCTAATAAACTCATATAAATATCTTCATACAAGATAAACAAAAATATTAGATCATATATAATATTATATGGTAGTAAATTATAATCAACAAAAAAAAACTTTAAAGATTAATTTAAACTGATTAATGAATCAAAACATTTTACTTAGTCAACTTTGCCATATTGTGCTACAGCAATAATTCAAACCTAGTACAAAGACGAAAACTATTGTTGTGTAACGCAATTATTTATGAACAACGTACCTATACGAACATAATTTATATTTTGTATCTAGTTTAAAGTTAAGACCATAGTCTTATATATTGATTTATGTAATTAAATATAGGCCACATTAGTACAGAATATATGTGTAGTTCAACGACAACACTTATGAAATTAAAATTTACCAAAAATGAAAAAATTAATATTATTGCTAATTTAAGTGCACGTATTATAAGAATAGTATTAAGAGGGATCATATAATAATGCAGTTGTAGACAGTATAAAAAAAAATAAGACAAAAACCAAATGGCAAATTATAATAATTTCTAACGAACGTTTTAAATTACCTCGTTAATTGTATTACACTCACGTCGGACTGTCAGAGTTAACCAACTAAGCAGTGGGAAGAACCAAAGTGAATAACTACCCCGTTTTAGGCAATACAATAAACTCGTTAAGAGGGGTTTTACTTTTTCCTTACCAAAAACAGACATTAAACTGTTAACATTTGTATGAGTAGCAAATTTTTTCTCGAATAATATCGTAGGAAGAAAAGTATACTACTTTAGCATAATTAATTTCCCCAAAGCCATCAACTCCCTTAAACTAAATCCATCAATAATAGATTTTTAAATAATACAGCACTGTCAATAAGAAGCAGCCAAGCAGGTGTAGTCAAAACTGATTAGTTCATTAACTCAAAATTAAAATATTCTCTGTAAACCGTGAAATAGCGTTGGTAAATTAAATGAACCTAATAATTTAATAAAATATGTAGAATAGACATTAATAATGAGGTTTGAGTTTAATATTTGATGTAAGCACTACATAATATTTTATACCTACCCACACAAAACATTAATAATATATAAATGTTGAAAATAACAACTATTAATAACCATTGAGGTAAACTAAAATTAAAGAAAAATACAAACAAGAACGATTCAGCCATATAGAATACAGTATTGTATTATTCAAATTATATACATGTACAAATTCAGAATAGGAAAACAGTCAGTCGTTACTTGTAAAATGTAATGTGCAAAAGTATATACATTTCAAACCAACTTTTTTTCTCACATTGATGGAAAAACTTATCATGCAAAAAAAAATTATAAGCAACCCGAGGTACTCAATGGAACTTCGATTTAACAAAAACAATTTTGGAGTAAACTCGTAAATTAGCATAAATTAAACATTCCAATATTACTTGATACATAAAATAATAGCACCGTCAGACATGGCATTTTTGGGGGTAGGCTAGGGAATTAGTTGAAGAGGCTAGCACATGTTTGCCCTCTGCCCCTGACTTCCACCAATGGCCTTATAAGCGCCTGAGTTTAATATTTCAACTTTTAAGAGTACCTAACCCATATAATTCGAGTTTATATTGTTATAACCATGATATTATTATATAATAATTATAATAAAGAAGGTATACCTATAAACTTATTATGTTTTCGATGCTTTTGGTATATAAAAACACACAAGTAAAATACAAGCGAAATCGTCGACGGCTCAGGCAAATACACGCGGATGACACGCGAAACTTGACCCGATGGGCTGGCTGCATACAATATTTTAATGTGTAGATTTGCGTGTTGGATTTTTGCGGATTCGACACGCATGTCGTCAGACCCTCGACGATTGTGGCGGCCACAGTAGCCCACGGCGACCAGCTGTTGCGGTTTTTCACCTCCCCGCAGTGGCGGCGCTGTTTATAATAGGCGTATCGTTAAGATTATAATATCGGACGTAACACGTGTGGCGCCCGCCTTGCCGATATGAATATAATACAATATAATATAATATAATAGTATACATCCTCTATAGTACATAGGTACACAATAGGACACGGCTCGGGCTCGTTGTGTCGAAACGTTACGTTTTAAGATAAAGCAAAATTTCGTAATTATAATACCTAATTTAAGTGTTTTGGGTTTGCCAAATTACACGTGAGCACTTCGAGACGTTTGACGTGCATGTAATAATATATTATAATATAATTGGCACTCGGGTGCGAAAAGAGATGAAGGGTGGCAGAAGAGACAAATAATAATTGAACGTTCATATTGTTATAACGCATAATGTATACTGTATATAACATAATTATACGTAATAGGTATGATATATAAATATTTTACGGGCATTGAGGGCAATGAGAAAATCCAAGCAAAAAAAGTTTTATAATTTATTGGTTTTTAAAGTTTAACCAAGTATTAAAAAATGCAGGTAAACAGAATTCAACATTACGCCCATTTCATTAGACAAGTATTAATCAATGTGTTGTTATTAAAAACTATTATTATTGGCGTATTCACTGTAGTTGACAAACTTCAACCATATTCTATAGGTATTTAAATTTTAAACGATCGATGCGATTTACGCTGCCCATTTCACTGTTGGAATTCTGAGCTTATTTCTATACCAAGATATTTATGGAACATTTTTTCTTTAGTTGTTATTTGAGAGCTGAGAAAAATTGATTTGCTGTTGTTCGGATTAATCCTATCGTCCGTGAAAACGTACGTGTATACAGCACGTATGTACATATTCTATAGTAATTGGCACCCGAACACGGAAGGAAGGACGGGGTGATGGCATGGATGGGCGACGGTGAGCGGAGAACGATCGTATTATTATTATATACTTACTGAATATTTATAATAGGTGCGTGTTTGGACGGCGAGGGGCGTTCGACGGGGTTTAGTGAGAGGACGAGAGAAAAAAATTTGATAATAATACAAAAAGATACATTCGCCCCAATCGAGCCACAAAAAAAAACCTATACGGGATCGGTTGGGTTTGGTGTATAAAAATATTGTGTACATTGCCGAGTATATTAAAAAAAAAAAATACGGTCTCTCGGCCGAGTGTTTTGTGAGCCCATATGCGGTGCGTGTGTTTGACGACAAACTCGTCGCGCGCCGACGATGACGCCTATGCAGTACAACACAAACCGCCGTTAACGACATGGTAGGTACTCTCTCTCAACGTTGTCGCCGAGGGACGAGCGAATGAGTGGTGCGCATTTTTAAGAGTGGATTTTTTGTTTGATATTTTTCGTCTGACCGGTTTTTTTTATTGATTTCCATCATAACACAACAACAAACAATAAACAACAACAATAACAACAACAATGATAATAATAAATTATATACGGGTAGCGCTCGGGCGCGTGATAGTTTATCAAACGTACGTTTGTGTGTTTATTTAGGTCCCATATTATTGTACATGCACCTATGTCGATGTGTCTCTCTCAGTCTCTGCTGCACCAGCATATTATAATATTTTATATAATATATTATTATAATATTCAATAATAAACGCGTTATGCGGTGTATAATGCGACGGTGAGGGAGGTGGGGTAGGGCATAAAACTCGAAGGGTTCGTCGGCGGTGGCGTCGGACCCGCGGGGTCGTGTTTTGATTTCGTCCGATACGTCTTTCACGGGCCATAAAACATATACAGGTCGGTGGTTGAGTGGAGGGTGGATCGGTATATCGGAGGGGGTACACTCCGACAACGATTAATCAAAATGCACGCCCAGAGCGTTTGCCAAATCCTGGTGGGCCCTTTTCCCCCCGATTTGCATCCCGTTTTATACTTTTCACATATTATTATACCTATTTATTATACGAAAACCCGTGTGTGAAACGTCGATTGTATACACTATTATTGGCAATAGGGCAACAACGTGTAAAAACCGCTACGTAATAAAATATAATAAAGTATATTTTATAGGTACCTACGTTTTTGGACGTATAGGCTTTTACGAAAACGTTTAAACGCGTCACGCGACTTGTGATTATTATTGTTGCAATGTAAACACAAGCGTATAGGTTTAGGAAAAATTACAAACTGGTTGGACGGCTAAATTATTTCCTAAACTACACCGGCTTTCCTGTATACCTATAGTAATCTAAGCATCCAATTAATTTATCTCTAAATAATCGCGTATAATAAAAAAAAACACTAATATATGCCTATATAAGAACTTCGTCTTTAAACGAGGGCATAACAAAAATAATTGTCTACCATTATTATTCATAAATTGTAAACGATTTTATACCAACTTAACACTATACTAAAACATTACAAGCGATAATAATGACAAATACTTTTCAAAAATATCTACAGCGATGTTATCATTCAAACGGTAAGTAAATTATATCGAAATGTGAGTTAACATACTAAGAAAGTTTTGTTTGACTGGTCGACAAATGAGATTTTTCCACGTGATAATAGATATACGAATAAAAATTAATTAAAACGGAACGAAACGAGATTAAAACGCCCAACGCCCAAAACGCGTTAATATAGTGACCCTGCAGCAGTGTTAAATTATCTTTACTAGTGATTCCGTGTTTTATTGTCGAACATTTATTTACTAGAGTGAAAAAAACTACTGTCGACCGCAAAATAGAAATTAAAAAAACCAAACAAACAAAAAACGTATAATTCAAAATCAAACAATGGCATGTGGGCCGTGAGGGGAGACATTTCGGTTTCCTACCTACCGCTATATGATGATGATAAACTAAATAATAGTAATCACACGCGATTTCGATAATTACAGAGAGCGTGAAATATTATTATGTCATAAATACAATTCGGCCGCCTATACCTATATTGTATATTATATTATTACACGTAGTCAAACATCTCATCAATCAATCGTCTAGCGATTCTATAAATCATCGTTTACACACCAAATTCAAACGAATATTTACACACAGCGCCGACTGTATTAATATTTGAATTTTCAACGCCGCAGTAGACATTAATAATAATCTCGGCGGAGATCACAATCACGACACGGTCTTAAGGAGCGGGTGCTAGCTAGTATATATTGTCTCATCTACCTGTGTATAAAAAATGTTACGATAATTGCAAGTCATATTTTCCATGCTCGTCCAAAAGACACAGCGAGCGAACGCTCACAATCGAGTGGCGTCATAATATTATATTATAATAATAATAATACGGTTAATCACCACCGGATAATGATAATAATAGTAATAGTAATAATAATTTGATGCTATTGTTTGGATATGGAGACGACTGGACGAGAGTCGATCCTGCAGAATAAGTAAGTATATATACCTACTTCGGGGCTGTAGTCCTGCAGTGTTCAACACGGGGATCGATCAAGATCAACACAATATAAATATTTGGTTATACATAGAATATAAGTATACTGTATAGTGTTTGGTAGATTATTATTAATTTTATTTGTTCGTCTGTTTTTGGCAGAAGATGGCTTTTTATATAAGTCGCAAACTTATTCTGTTTCTTATCATCAATTCGTATGAATTGATTACTGCTTGATGTTTAATTATATCCATAATTGTAACATCATACATCGTGAACTAATAAAAAAGAAGTTTGCGTTTACCTTAGATAAAATAACAATTAAATTAACCTACTTGCATTTATCGTACGATTATTGAGCCAAAAGTGGCTAAATGAGCCTAAATGGCACCAATGACAACATAATCATGATGTGTACACTGGCCACCGAGACTGCTGCACAATGCACGCGGCAGTTGTTTTTGGGACACACTACACCGCCACCGAAGTGGTACCTAAATAATAAAAGTGACCTACCGATCGTAAACCACTGCAGGACGACTGCAGCAGCCAAGGTCGCGCCGGCGTCGCATACCGGACACGCACCTCTCCGCCATCGCTGTCGTTACAATAATAACGATGATAATTGACGTTACTACATAATAATATACTGCACATAATATCTAAACAGTGAACGCGTGCTTACCGGGAGGGCACAGGCACTGTCCGGACGTCACGTCCCGCTTGTTCCTAAGCGGCTGTTCTAGTCCCATCATGACAGTGGCCGTCGTTGGATAGTCGGCCGACAACTGTTGTTGCATGGCTGCTACAGCGGCCTCCAGCGTGGCCACGCGGCGCTCTAATGCTGAGTGTGAGTGCCACGCATACACTGTGATCGCCAGACAAAGCGCCGCGGCCACAGCCCACCGGCCGACCGCGGACGCCCGCCGGACCGCAGACGTCTGCTGTCGTTCTGCCGCCATGTGCTGCAGTGCGTGGGCGGTGGTGATGGTGGTTGTGGTGTTCCCTTTCGGTACCGTCTGCAACAGCTGAGTCGGAGTTGGATTCGGAGTCGGAGTCGGAGCCTGTAAAGCTGTGGGGAGTCCTCCTATGTGGATTTCCTATACGCAATCGCGGAATTCACGTTAAGTGATCTGCTGGAAATTCGCGCGGGGTCCAACCGCCGACACCGGTTCGAACATTATCGTGCACGGACGCCTATATGCCGACAACGAGGTAATAATTTTCACTTTTTGGTAGGTATATTATACTATGCAGACGACTAGAGCCCGTATTTATTTGGAGGAGACAATTCCACCCAACGCTATAAAAAAAAAAAAAACCGATTTTCAAAACCAAAGAAAACTAAATTTTACCGCAATACGTGTATAAAAAAAAAATTGCACACTCGTAAAAAAATTATATCTATAAGCCGATGTGTCGTGAGGTAATAAACGCGCGCGGAAAACACGTAAATACGGCGACGAAAAGAAATTCGTGAGACGAGCTAGTTTCACATAAGCTAACGGTTACGGCGACGTGCGAGTACTGACTGAAGAAGAGTGGCGGCGGCGGCGGCGGCAGTGGTCTTCTGTGATACCGCCGTTGACCGTGCGGCGGTGGGGAGAACGAGGGTCGGCTCGGGGGGGTGGGGCCCCGGAGCGAACGCCGCCGCAACCCGACAACGACGACAGCGCGAGTATATAATATAATATTATATGCGACGCGTATAAAATACGCATTATAATTTTTCGATACCATGATTGGGGGGGAAGAAAAAATGGAAACGAAAAAAAAATTTGTACGACTCGAGAGGGTTGTACAATACGAAGCAAACACTGGAGAAACCTGCTGCAACTGCACGCGCGAGGACTCCTATATACCTACATAATACAAAATATATACGTATACATAAACGTGTGCGCGGCGTATGTGTGGTACGTATATATAGTATTATTGTGTTACGTGCCATTATTGTGACGCCGTCGAGTATGTGTTTACCTCGTCGTCGTCGTGGTTTTCTTAATATAATAACGAGCGAGAGCTGCGAATCCCTCTGGAGCATCCACTCGCAAGGGGGTGCGCGGGATCGAAAGAAATCAGTCCGCCATTCAGTGAGATCTCTTTGAATTCCGCGGGTGCGGAACGGCGCTGTATTATTATTATTACTATATTATTATTATAAACTCCACGTGGGCAC
>PVMI01014820.1:18856-29105 GCA_008528875.1 Aulacorthum solani
ATCAAGGATTGTTATTCAGGATGTGTAATGTTTTTTTCAAAAAAACTAAGACGAATTTTTAAGCCATATAATATGATACGTAATATATTATAAATGTTACATTATATTATTATATTCGATGGGTCTTCCGTTATTTGTATTGCCTCAGACTTCAGGCCTACAGCTGCTCACTTGAGCTGCCCAACTTGAATGTGTTCAAGTTGGGTATATTTTTTTAATGTGAAGTGTAACAAGTGTATTTTACAGACTTTGATTTTAAATTAACCCATGTAAGGTAGTTAAGGTTTTGTCACACCATTGATGTTATAGTTTGTAGTTTATGGTGAGACATACTGATATTGTTTATTGGATTAGGTACATATTTGTTATTAGTGTTATTTCCTACCTTTCAAAAAAAAAAAACTTGTTTATGTCATATGATTTATTATTTAATTATTTATATTATTTTTCTTTTAAATTGCATATACATAGTTTTTTGATAATATTAATGTAAAAAGTATGATAATTATTAAGATAATATATTATAAATTATAATAGCTACATTTTTAAAAATAAGTGATAAATTATATTGTAGAACATTAATTATTTAAGGTTTTTATTCAAAGTTTAAAATTTAAAATACCATTTACAGGAAGTATAGTAGGTATGTACAAAAAAAACCATTGTTCATTTCGCGGTACTCTTACAAATGTACAAGTGGAATGCACCTAATTCAATGTTGTATAGGTCGTTTTTTGTTTTTTGTGGCGTAAAAATATTTGTAAATAAAATGAATAAGACATACACGTCATTCACTATTCCGATAAAAAAATTTAAATTTCAAGAGAAATAAAAAAAACGTAAATATAGGTAGTAAATTTTACTATTAACATCTAATATTTTTTTCCAATTTAACGTTTCTGGCAAGAAAACACAAATTAATAATATATTTAGATTGATTAAAACAAATTTAGAGGTATTTTTATTCGATTAAAGTGTACTAGCTTACAAAACCAGACTAACGGTGTAATTTAATATTGATATGTCCTTCACTTGGCTTGGTCACTATTATGTTTGCATCTGTACACAACTTGTTGACAACCAACACGGGTCACTGAATGGATATCGAATTTATAAATACGCAATCATAGATCGTAATCAATTAAATTGTACGTGTATACAACCATAAAATATATACATGTAAATGAAACCCGCAGCTTGATAAGTATTTTCGTAACAATATACTCGATATATATCACTCACAAATTGTAAACCACAATTCGCGCTTATATGTTTTTCGGTTAAACTTTGATGGTTTATATTAAATACTAACTTGTGTAATGCCATAAAAACCCTTTCAATAATGTCAGAAAAATTTTACATGTAATATAATCTGATCTTTTATTTAGCTGTCTTTTATTTAAAAGTATTAATGGATTTTAGATTTAAAATCACCAACGTATATGTAACGTTATTAATTTCATTACTTATAATAAAGTCAGTTTACAAACCTGAAAATGTGTTTTTTTCTTAGTTATATAATAATGAACACAACTTTCATAACAATATTTATGTTCCTACGTGTATTTCATTGTAATGTGGTAAAATGCATCTTCAAACATAACGTACATAAAATGATTATATTTTATCTTGATAAATAAACTGTAAATCTAAATCCTCGAGCAATATCACAAGTCTAAATTCCATTTTGAAAGTGACTTCAAAAATAAAACTGACGTTTATAAAATGTCAAAAAGTTTTATTTCTGATCCAATTGATAGTAATCTGAACTTTCAGCCAATTACACGTTTTAAGAACTTTGGAAATAAATTGATTCTCTGAACTCATTTTTAATGAAAACCAAAATATTTTTTTCATCATTGACGTGTACCCAATAAACAAAACATGATATTATTAACTTAAATTGTAGCTTAATCAATGTTTATTATATTTTTTGGTTTTAGTAAAATCAACAATAGCGTGACAAATTTCACAAAAAAAATGTATACCTACCTAAATAAAGTTCAACGCAGCAATATAAATAGTAATAGAAATCAGTTGAAGTTGACCCTGAATTGTTGACTATTATGATTTATAACCAATATAAAATGTATCTCATATAAGTTTTAAGTAAGTAACAACTATGACAATACAAACAAGCCCACTAGGGCCACGTATCACAGAGACGTTTTCCTATAGTTTTCTAAATACTAAATAGTCACAGTGATGAGTGATGTATTATTATTATTATTATTATTACATTAAAATTGATGATAAATCATCGTGCAACTTAGCAAATACACAAGTGCTAAGTGTGCCAACTAATATGGATTTCCAATCAATAGACAAGCTTATTTGACATTTTTAGAGCACACCTTCTATATTCTAAACCTGTAGTTTCTGTTTTCCTCACTGCAAAATGTATTATATTAATGTATAAAGCTACTAAAAGTTGTAACACACTTTCTATGTACACATTTTGGACCCCTCAATATCAAGAACTTTAAGTTCCGAGAAAATTAAACACAGACCAAAAAAATATCAAATTATTCCCACTAAAATATTAAAATAAATATTTGTATTTTTTTAATAATTATTGTATCATTTCTAAATAATTATATATTTATATCTCGAAAAATATTTTTGTTGATCTAAGAAGAAATTCAATTTTTACGGCACTCCTTCCTGGAAACATTGCTCTACACAGTAACTGAAGAAAAAAATCCTTACAATCAATAAATTACTATATAGCGTCACCCGAAAACTAAAAATGTGCATTTTTATCGAAAAAAATACAAAATATTACTATATGTAGGAATGTTATCGGAATGACTGATAGTTAAACTTTTTATTAAATGATAAATTATCAACAAACTCAACAAAGTATTTTAATATATGCGATATGTCCATTATAACAATGAAAAAAATACATTACAGATTTTATATATGTACAATGTACATTAACCATTATAACAGTACAAATTGTAAAGCGTATACGGGGGATTTAAAATGGTCCATTATAATATAAGTGTATAATATAACTATATTATAATGCATCCACTACAACCGTTGTCCATTTTCACTCCATCCATAAATAGATACATACACGTTAAAGATATAATTTATACAAAGTATAATACCTGATTAACATAACCAATACTTTTTTTTGTTTTCATGTAAAACGTTTAATTCGTAAACAAGAAGCTGATTTAGTAGATGAAAATATCGTGAGAGAATTTCAGTCTGTACATACATAGTACATAAGTACCTAACAATTGTGTGTGTGTGTGTGTCGAAGGAGAAGTATAGTGATTTCTCTCTAAATCATTCCAAACCCTTATTAAAAAATAAAAATACGTAGTCAAATATACATGGGTACCTACCTAAACTATTTTTTATGATTAAAAACAAAATGGGTTAGTCCCACCTCAAAGAAAACAATATGTTATCTTATTTACACTGGTCACTGATGAATTATTATATAATATGTAAACTTGAAGGTTAAATTGATTTTTGATCGATACCATACATGGCTCTTCGATAATTAACTTATGTCATTTCCATGGGTGCGCCGACGCACATGTCAAAGGCGAAAATAAACAGACGCACTGCATCACAGGATCAACGACTGTAAGACTTTACAAGTATTAGCAATATTCAATCGTAAGTGCGTGAATAGTGTTGATTACATTAAAATATTATATACATATCATATAAATCGTCTGTTCTTTGCTCGTTGGCTAGGCCTCTATTCTGATTAGGCCATTTGGATATGTATATATCTATGTGTAATAACTGTTCAGAGCGTAATTAATTTGGATAGTTCTTTCTATCTGTTCAGCATCAAATAGCAAAAATACAGAATACACTGTTTTATTTCTTTATAAATTCAAAATAAATTATAATACCTGCAGCATAGCCTTATTTATTTTTAGCGATTAAAAACGAATTAAATACGGATGTATCGTGTTGCTTATTTTAAATAATGAAAGTGATAAATATCTACGCATAATATTATAAGCCAGACATTTTACAACAGTATTTATAATGTTTACGAGGCATAAATAGGTCAACCCAACCTAGTTAGGGATAGTTTTATCTATATAGTTTAGTAGGTATAGGTTTTTTCATAATACTCTGACCTATATTTTAATAATGAATCTATGTAAAATGTATTATATATAATATTTTAAACAAAAGTTCCAAATGTTCCAATATTATACATACGTATTATATCAGCGCCGAATTGGGAAGAAATTACTTACCGGGCTGTCCACCTTGACCGGCCTAAGCTCCTAAAACTTACATATTAACAACAATATATATTGATCTTATAATATATTATTATTATGTATGAAATTGTATATGAACATAATCATATACTGAAAAGTGAAAATCGATTTATTTTACGACACACACTTATAATGTTACTAATTCTAAAGTATGAATGCATACCTGTAAAATGGTAAGTTTAAGTATAAGAAAGGTACAATTATTAATTTATGCTCAAATCGAATTATATAAAATTGCTCACGTTTTAATTAAAATTTAAAATTATTATTAATTACATTTGGTAGGTATATAAGGTGGTTTGAAATCAAACTAGCTACAATTATCCCTGTGTACCGGGACGTTAAAGCGAACACACTAAATTCTATGAATAAGTTTAAAATGTATTTATATACATTTTACATGTATACAATTTATCTATAAGTAATTATCAGGAAATAATTCAATTTTAATAGTACAATATGCACTTCCCCTTCCATTGCAAACTTTGTTGGAAATTTAAAACGACTGGTTGGACGAAATAACAATAATTTAGAGTCCACATTATTATGAATACTTAATAATAAACTAACATATTATACTAATGTAGGTACTAACATTACATAGATTCTAGTTATTAATTTACTAGAATTACAGTAGTAAATAACAATCAATAAGTAAGTTTATCTTTACATATGTCATATTAATATTATGTATTGTGAAATAAATATTAGGTACCTATACTCATCAATCTAAACCTTAAGCCGAATCGAAAATACTGTGACTAAAAAAAACCCGAAGAACCTTTGACTAGACGTATTTATAACCACCATAAAGACGGGTGCAACTTACAATACTATATTAACTATTAATCGTTTGTTTTTTTCACATTTTGGTCTCATATAAAGTCCCAAATTACAGGTGTTCAGGAACCATTTCTACTATAACTCAAAATAATGCTATGCTACTTGATTCGTGTCCATCACGATGTTTTAACAAGTGTAAATAAATAAATAATAAATATATTATGGTATGTAATATTATGCCTGCGATCGCACGTTATTGACGTTATCGCATAAGTCATAAATTACCTAAAATAATTGCAATACGTCAAAATATTAAGTGTTATACCAAAGTAAATATTATTATACACAAAACGTGTAGCTTTCGAAATCTTGGAGAAGTGAGTGTGTGTGTTACATTCAGTGGTCGAAATGGGAGGGGGGATACGGTGTGATGGCATCCCTTCATTTTTATAATTCACATTTTCCATTCCTCCGCTTATTTTGAAACATTTCGACCACTGGTTACATTCGAGGATGGAAGGATACTATATTACTATCACAATTATTCTATATTAATTCAAAGTGCTGTAGTGCGAAAAGGAATCAAAGATTGAAAGATATTTTTAAGACGAGATAGAGTTATTTACATTTGCTCGGAAGATGCCATCAACAATTCAACAATTTCATGTGAGAATAAATAAATGTGATTAAAATTATTTGTAAGCGTTAGACAGCGTTCCGTAATCCAGACGATTTAATTAAAATGTACGATTAATGTAGGTTTAGGTATATATACCTTTATACATACAGGATACAGCGAGATTTTTTCTTTAATACGTACATACACCTATGTCATTTATTTAAATAAAAAATGAAATTGTATATAAAAAACGGAATATATTATGTTAATATTCACTACCAGTGCGAGTTTTAAATTTTTATTACAAACAAATTTTATGCTTACCTACTGTGAGTGTCGACAGAAATCGAATTGAAAATGCTCTGAGTGTTTTAGAATTGCATACACCTTTCTCAGGTTTTCTGTAGTATGTAATTTACGTCATCGTAATAATATTACGTTTACGATATTATAGATTTAATGACACGACACGTGAATGACAGTGATGGGCGGCGACGGTGATGGTAGTGCCAAGATAATTTCAAATTCTATAAAATACGATTTGTCAGGGACGGGAGTAATTTAAAGCCCTGTTCGTAAGTACATTTTTTGTTGCAAGCTTGGCCCCTTTTCTTATCGTAAAAATGTGTACCTAAAAATTGTTGACTCGTCTCGGTGGGTCCCATTATCATCTCCAAACCTATATTATGTATACTGTTAGCTAGAGACTGCCAAATCGGGTAATACAACAGTTTTGTATTGCACGTACTTATTAGTATTTTCGTTATAAGAACGCCAAAACTACCATAACGCGTAATTAGTGTATTATTATATTTAATTAATATTTATTTTATTAAATAATGGTTTAAAAAAATCCATAAATAATACAATGATTCTTTTAAAGTCATACAACTTTATCAGCATAGAAATGCCTACAAAATGGATGCTACCTATAAAGTGTCCATTGATGATGCATACACAAAAAATTCATACTACACAAAATTATTGAACCGAGTTAAACACCCTTTTCAAAGCTATCTGACCGAGTTTACGCGTTTACCCGTTAGTGAGGTGATGCCCATACGTTAATTGATTAATGACACCGTATACCCTGTAGTTCCAAATGGAAACAACAAATAAATAAATCCACAAACAAACCAGAAAAATTAGTTTTGAAATAATAGTAGGTGTTATAGGATATCCCCCCGTGACGATAAAGATGGAAGGGTGAGATAATATTGTTGTATAAATGTATAATATAATATATATGTGTACTTTGACGGAAAGGGAGTTTAAATTTAACTCGAACACTTTGTCGCTAATGATTTTCCATGCAGGCCATTTGTATTTGTTGTACTATTAAACGGTGCGTCGTTACAAGGGACAACACAATCGTGCCTGAGAATCTATTTACCTTTCATGAGAAAATATTATGTGGATATATTGTGTGTATACTGGCCACGACGAAATGAATTGTACAAAACGGTATTAATACATCCGGCGCAACCACTCGCTTCCGAGGGATTGATGGTCAGTGATTTTGAAGGTTTGACACATGGGAAAGTCACGTCATGAACGCTCACGCGGTATACACACTCTGACATTCATATAATATTTATATTGTTATATTTCCCTTGCAGGTCTCGTACGACTAGGTTCTTGGCTTTTGATTACTATATGTACACTACGAACACTATACGTATGATAACATTGTACGCGTATTTTCATTAAAACACTGATATATTATACATTAACCAATAGCTTAAACAATGAAGAATGGTAGAATTCGTAAATGTAATTAAACCTTAAACCTTTTTTTACGTCTCCATTATCCATGAAGATCGTATTTCAAATATTTAGTCTAAATAACATTGATCAACGTGATTAAAAAAAAAAATCAAATCATAACGAGTCATAATGCGGTTTGCACACGTTTTTAATTCGAAAGAAAAAATGTAACTCTGTGTTTTAATAATACCTATTGTTCTCATTAATTACTATAATACTTAAGGTATTTCATAGAATTTAGTAGATATTTATAAAAATTTTATTTTTGTTTATGTTTTTTGTTTTTTTTTTTAATAGTTAAGACGAATACTTAAAAAATAGACACACATATGATTATTTTGTTTCACCCATTGATTTATTTAATATCAAGTCTTACATTTTGAAACAATATGCATTCAAATTATTTTAAAATATTTAGATACCTATACGCCTACATAATATATAGTGTTGAAATAAAAAAAATGCATACCTTTCTAGTTTCTACAGTTTCAAGAGGTACAAGGCTTATTAGTATGTATATGAGCTTCATAACCTCTTTACCAAAACAGCGTCGATACAATAACGAAACATACATTGTAACCTACCTACACAAACATAATGTATTTAATAAAATTGCAATATTAATTCATTAAGAAATGCATATTTATTTTGTTACAATGAGATATTAACGCCCAACACAATAATTTTTGTGTAGGTTCTAAATTCAAAATGCAATAACTATAATATTGTATTTCTCTAAACTAAAATTCAGACAAAATATTCTGTAGCCTTAAATCTGTAAGTTAAAGAACAATATAAGTACTCGATATATACCACTCACAAATTGTTAACCACAATTCGCTCTTATATTTTTTCCCGTTAAAGCTTGATGGTTTTTATCAAATATTAACTTTTGTAACGTCATAAAAACCCTTTCAACATTGCTAAAAAAATATTTACATATATTATAATCTGATACGATTACAATACCTTCAAACAGCTGTCTTTCATTTAAAAGTATTAATGGATTTTAGATTGAAAATCACCAACGTATATGTAACGTTATTAATTTCATTGCTACGGATGTCCGTAGCAATAAATCTTTAAGTTTACACAAAGTTGTGAATTTGTTTGTACTTCGAACATTTAAAAAAAAATACCGGAGTACTTACCATAGTATTGTGTCGTGCATTTAGAAAATATTTAATCTAGTTAAATAAAAAATAGGGTGAACTACTTTGAACATGGAAATATTAATTAACAAATAACTACTAGTATATTATATAAACTATATACATCCATTTAAGATAAAAATATATAAGTGAACATAAATCGTAGTAATAATAAAATAAATTAGTATTCCTTAATCATATTTTCTTGAATAACAAATTGTACACAGGCTAGGTAATATATAATGAGTAAATATATTGTATTTATAATTTATATAAATAACGAAGTTCTTAGTATAAATGATTTTCTTCTAGAATACTTTATGACAAACGCAATAAGTACACTTCTAATAATCAAGCGTAGTAAAAATATTTCATTTCAATGACTATAAGTAATTTATAGAAATTTATATCTGTTTTCTATGCACAAATAAATAGGTCGGTAAAATAAAAATTAGTTGTTTACCTATGGTGATATATAGTTTTGACATTCGGTTGTATTTAGAATATATTGTTTTTACTAATTATTATTAATAATCAAGAATATGAAGCTATTTCAAAGAATAAAAAACATTTTATTACTTCCAAATAATCATTTAAGTACCTACAAAAACAGTAAATATTCAATTCAAAAACATTTTTTTTTTAATTATAAGTGTATATTTTACTGCGGTGTGATTTTAGTTGTAATTAATTATTCATGAAGTTTCACTCGTATTTTTGTCCAGCTTTTATTTTTATTAACTCGCTCGTTTGTTCCTTGTAAAAAAGACCTAAAAAAATATAGTATTAATACAAATTTAAAATTAATTTTTAATTTTTAATGATAAAAACTTTTGGGTATATTTTTAAATGCATATATATTCTGTGTTAGTTCTTACAATCATACCGATTGGGTAAATACCGCATAAACTTTACTTATTTGAAGACTTAAATTAGAAGTTCCTGAATAATTTTTTATGCAACAAATTTAAAATTAATAGTTTAAAATTTATACTTTTGAACTATATCTATGAAAAATGAATGTAGATAGTTGATTTTTGAAATATTCTAATGCTAAAAAAATAATAATAATAATAATAAATAAAAAAATATATTTGTAACTATATTATAATATTTTTTTATATATTTAATATAAAGCTTAAAATAGTGCTGAAAAAAAGTATCCAATTGAATAAAATCAAAACATAGATATGCCAATTGCCAGTTCACCAATAACAACAATAACGGAACATCAAATGTAAATGCAAAAACCATTTAGTACATCTCATATTAAACAGTATTTTCTTCTATAAATGGATTGAAGTAACACATTATAATAATTGTAATTTTTATTTTATCGAAATGCATAATGATCACTTACCGTATGAGAAACATGCCATAAAGTTTAAGTACATAATTAATATTTAAAACAACGAACACCCCAGCAAATCGTAAATCCATAAATTTGCAGATTGGAAATTATATTGTTTATTAAGTCCTGCCGAATCACGACAACGGGTTATATTACCTATGATATATTACATTTTCGAGTAGCATGAATTTAGTATGTGTACATAGAATCGTTTTATTAATATTATTGTTATTAATATATAAAATAATAATATATTATATACCATATGGCATATACCTACGAACATGTATCAGAAACTGTGCAATAT
>PVMI01014835.1:0-17647 GCA_008528875.1 Aulacorthum solani
ATGCCGCGTCTTAGTGCGCGTGTGTGAGCACATATTATTACATAGGTTCGTACACGTATTACGTATATTATTGTATAATGGTGAAATAACAATATTATTACGGCGGCGGCGGTGTGATTAGAGGGATGTGCTTGGCAAACACCACTTGACGGCCAGAAGTGGTGCATATACTTTTCGAAAACGCCGAGCGGACACGATGATACGTACGTATATATTATATACACTCGCGGGTGGGTACACATAATATACGATAATATATGTACGATATATATATATAAGTACGACGTATTGATATAGTGGGCCAATAAAAATTTTCCCGGGAAAAAAAATAAAATTAGGCAGGCCACGCCCACTGCGTACGTATAGAGTAGGAGCTACATTACATGCATATGGAGCGAGACAGAGAGAGAGAATCATCTTCGTCCACCACCGAAGCCATTGGCGTGTTTTTGATTGGAATAATACACACACACACACACACACACACACACACACATTATACACATAGGCCCACGTGTGTGTGTGTGTGTGTGTGTGGGCGCATCGGCGGGGGTGAGCGTTACGTGCCTCTCCGGTGTGTACACTCCGCTCCGTCTGCCACACACGCGCGCGACATATATACCGCGCGGGTAACTTGCCGCTTGCGTGTCGATGACACGGGGATGGTGTCGTGCATAATGGGTAGGTAGCTGGCGTGTGTATGTGCGTATATGGGCTACGGAGGGACGGCTAGAGGGTGGGTGGTCCGGGGCCGACTACATAATAGTGTATATGGGTTCTAAACGCGGACGGGTGGGGTAGAGCGTTGGGTAGGGTTGGCGCGGGAAAAAGCGCTATATATACGTTTTGCGCTTGTATATATATACATAGTATAATACATATATAATATGTACATGTGAAACGCCTCTCGTTCGCGGCACGTAACGAGGCCAAAAAGCGTCGGCGAACCGGGCAGAGCTCTATATGGAGTTGCTAGTGTGTGTGTGTGTGTGTGCGGCGGTGGAGCTTTTGGACCGCGTCCCCGGGACTGGGGCAGTATCGATCTCGTTTCGCCGTCGTCCCCGTTTTTACGAACCCTTCTCGACCCTTGCCGCGCCCGACAGCGCGACCGTCGTCGCGACCCATTCGCCGCTATACCTCCGTCGGTGGAACTCCGCCGCGGCGGTGAAGCTTTACCACGCGCGCGCGTATTTCTCTCTCTCTCCCCCCCTCCCCACAGGTCTCTCACCCACCGATTGCTCCCTCCCCGCCGCCGTTCAAGCTCAAACCTTCTCTCACCAACACCCGCCTGCCCTTAGCCCCACCCCGCCATCGTCGCACGTATACTCTCTATTTCTCGGTTTCTCGTACGCGGCGGCGGTGGTCTTTGCTTCTCTCACACACATCACACACATATATATATATATGTACATAATACATTTATACATGTACGTATTATATATGTATCCTTGTACGCTACAACATGCCGAAAGGATGCTCGCGCTGGGAGAGTTTTAAGAACAAGGCAGCGGCGCGTGCAGTGCGGAGTGGCGGAGTGGCGGAGAGGCGGAAAGGCGGAAGCTGCTGCTGCTGCTCTGTGTCTGCCACTGCCGCCGTCACCTCTATTATATTATACAGTAAAATATATTACACACAATCCGGCCGTTACGGGGCATAGACAGTGCCGGCGGCGGCGGTGGCGGTTTGCAAATAGGCCAAGTGAAAAGAAACGTCGCACAGCCCGGGCGCCCTCCCCTTCCCATCCACCTCCCGCCAGTCCAACATCAGCCCGTCCCTACCGCCCCCGCCCCCTACCCGAAAATAATCCAAAACGTTTATGTGGCCTCACATCGCCGCCGTCGAGCCAACCTATGTACGTACAACCCCGCACGTTATATGTAGGTATATATGTATATAAGGCATAATAACAAGTGTACGACACCAGATCCGAGCGTTTATTCGGACACCTAAAAATTATAATATTATTCTATTATATAATACGCGTCGTAATTCGACAGGGATATGTTTACATTCTATCGTTTGAAATGTCAAGTTCCACGACGTTCGCTTATATATTTTGGGCCGTCGATACATATTTCATTGTACAGCGTACGATGGGTTCGTATATTTACGAACATTACGACTAACTCGATGAGCAGTACGTATGTATATATATAAGGCGCCTCTCAACCTTCGGGTCCAGACTAATATTGTGGAAAACCACCCGCTCGCAAGTATGAAAATACAAACATTTCGATAAACTCATTTATTGGTGTACATATATTATGTTTGTAAATTTTCAAAAAAAAAAAAATGTTATGCTTTGTTAGTACATTACATAAATGTGGGTACATTATATTAATATTATCGTCTTCTCTGGTGTACCTGATAAATCTTTTGTAAATAATTATCGTATTAAGATAACATCGGTGTGTGATTAGTATTATTTTTGTATACGAGTACACCAAACGTGGGTGTTAAACGTTCATTATAAAATTAAATATTTGTAAATACCAGAAGATGAAAACCACATTGCATACGCCACGCATGGTACACAGGTGATCCAAACCGTATTGTATTGTTATTTATTAACCAGTCCACTACACTTTAAATACCACTGATTAAAATGGACGAAATATTCCGGCGGTAGAATATTGTATTACGAAACTTTTTTCAAATATAAAAAATTAACTCAACTCATAAAAAAATGTCTCAGATTTTAATATTTTATTTAAAAAAAAAAGAATTATACTTAACGTCCGCAAAAAAATAGTAATTATTTTTTCCGGATGTATAAAAGCTAAACGCGGTTAGAATATAACATGTATATCACATTATATAAATTATTTTTTAAGTGTACGCCATAATTCTCGAAAGAAATTAAGTAGGGCGATGAGATATTTCAATGGAAAAAAAATTGGAGGGATGAAATCCCATCATATTACACTCCTACTTCACTTGGTTTTACTTTTAACTTTTAATGTTTATGTAGAGTATATAGATATATACACACATATTTTCCTTTTTAATATTTGTATAAAACAATTTCTCTCTGCAAGAGTCACACAAAAAATTAGCTAGAATTATTTATAAAAAATAAAATGCTACACGTTTTGTAGTTGAATCAGCCATTCCGTTATTTTTTAACTAAGACAATAATACCAAACTGCTAGTATACAACATGTTCTTCGTCTTAAAAGTATATTGTTGAAAATAACAATGTATATTTATAAGTTAGGTAAATTTGTTATATTAAATAAATTAATATGCTAATCATAAAAATAATTTTGCACGCATCATCACGATATTATAGTCTTATTTAAGCAATTAAAAACTCTTCAAAATTGAAAATAATGATAGAATATAATATTCTATACTATAATAACAATTCAACTATAGATAATCGAATGATAGATTATCTTTATTTTATATTTTTTTCACTTAAATCTCTTTTTGCGTTAAATCTAATTTTAGATTTTGAATGGAGTTATGGATGTATTGATTATACAATGATGTATGCTTTAAAAATAAAATGTTTGTGTCTAAATAGTCATCTTTTGGATGTTGAAATTTCAACTTTGCAAGTAGTTTCTTGTAGAAAAGAATCTAGTCATTACTTATTAGTTGATAAAAGTAGAAAATCATCAGTTTTTTTCAAAATATTAGGTAAAACCAAAAAAATATTTATTCAAAACCAGTTTTAAACCACTCTACAACTCCTGCTTTGTAAGCTTGGTAACTAGGTACCCAATAAACATCACTAAAATAATATCAATGCATGAAAATTTCAGATAAATATTTTGTGACATCAATTTTATTTAAATCTGTACATCACTATTCGAAGATTAAATGATAAAAATCAGTTTTAAAAAAAATATATTTAAAACATGTGCTGAATTAGTGTATTTTAAAAAATAAAAAATGTGGACAATAACTGATTTATTCTGATACAATGTAGGGTGTGCTCTATATTAAATATACAACCATGAATCATCTTTTACTTATCGCCACTGATAATAAAAGATTCTAGTTATGAATACTATATGAATTTATAATCAATGGTATCGCATATTATATTATTATATATTATATATTGTACATAGGTATAAAATCTCAAAATTGTAAACTTGTTCCAATAACCCAATATATGCATGGCGATTGACAGGTCTTTAAGCCTTAAACAATTATTATCAATTTATCTACCTTCAACAACTGTTTGGACAAGGATCGAGATGAAAATTGGTTTTTCTATTTTAGTCCAACACACATATTGAATCTTAGTTGAACAAACATTGACTTGCGAGCTACTCTAACGGTGTTCTTATCCATACAAAACATACCATAAAGTTCAATTTAAGCCGTTTGGAGTTTGAGTTTAGCCGATGTATCGCATATAGAAATAACAATAACGTCTTATAAAACTGTTTTCTTCGTTCCTCTCAAACTGGATAACTTTCTAAAACTACATATTATATTTTATATTTTTATGAGTATACAATTATATTTTGTAGAAAAATTATAAATAATAATCAATAATAGTTCATACCATAGGAATAACGGGATAATATAAAATTATTAATAATTATATAATTTATAGTAAAAACAATGCCTATACCAAGTGTAAGGTACCATAATAAACGTAGACAGATAAACCGTTTTACCATAACAATATATTTTATAAAGAAATGTGTATACGCGCACAAATGAAATATTTTATAGGTACTTATAATGGTAGTGCATATTTTATTTTATGATTTTTTTTTCAGACAATAGCGAATGATAATTGATAACCGACTACTGCTATATAACAACATAATATGAATATTATTTTTTTATTACTTCACAAATGCATTGTAAATTAATAAGTAGGTACCTATAAACATTTTCAATTTATAAAGTTATGAAGTAATATTAGTTTTTTTATAGTTTTTAGAATGATTTTTAAAGAGCGTTGAGGAATTTAAACTTTTGAGAGAATCGAGAAAATAATATTTTGGTAACTTGTTTTAAACTGACTATGGGCAGGTGTAATACTGGTGAATATTTTTTGCATCAAAGTTATAAAATATCTTCTCACCACGCCTCTGTTGGTATTTATAGTTTTTTCTTAAAGCTCTTAAACTTAAAACCTAATGTATTAACTACAAATTATATTTTTGCATTATATGATAATAATACCTATACATCCATTATAAATTATATTAAATACCGAAATAAGATATGTGCTGATTTATACAAGTATACATTATAGGTAAATTACGTGTTATAGTAAGACCTAATAAGTGATACAATTTAATTTCCATAAACCCTATATCAAATTAAAAATTCCAATAAAATGTTAAAGTAGAAAATATGTTTTTAAATTTTAAATAAATTCGATAACATTAATTTTAAGGTTTACTGTCCACTATAGTAATGTTAGTTAGTAGGTAAGTACTCGACAATTTTCTGAAGTATCATCAGTTCTATCCCCTCCCTCTCAAAATAAAACAAGTCAATGTTTTTATTGCCACTTTTTATTAACTTTTTTTAAGTACCTATTATAATCGATCATGACAATAGACTTGTTGATGATTATTATTCTACGGTTATTTGATCAAATACATCACGGACGACTCTTCGAAACATTTTGATTCTGAAAACGTCATGGTTGCAAAATAACTTTCAGAGATGTACTATTCGTGTAAGTATAATATGTGTGCTATTTAGTGTTGAATATAATATGCTGTGTGTTCTCAGTTGTATTTATAAAGAAGGTACAAAGTTATCGCCAACAGGGTTGTATATAAATACATGTATATCACATCGTCGGTCTATTTGAGGGCAAAACCACAACTTCAAAACCGTGTTAAATCTTATAAAAAGTACTAACCTTTTTTTTTTTTTTCATAAAGTCACATCGAACAAAGTTTCCGGCAACACCAAAGGAACCTATTGATCTTCTTTCCCAGAGAGACCCGGTCTTGTCGTTTTCCTACGATATTTTCCCGGAAATCAAAGGGGAGAGAACCCGCTTAAATTTATGGCTCAGATTGGTATCCCCCAATAATAACGAGCTCGATAAATTTTCATGGTTCATTTGAGAGTAACTGGTAACTGCATTAAACGGATAACTGCGTCAAATAATAACGAACGAGTATTACTTTTTGAAATGAGCCATTACAATGATTAGATCAATGCGTATTACCCGATTTAGAGGTAGGTATATTGTGTAATATATATATATATTATATATATGTAGTTACTGGTATTATATTTGTTCTTTAAAGAACAATTTTGTGAGAGAAACAAAATGTCCATTTCGAAATTGATTAACATTCATAGTAGTATTATTACTACAGTTTTGAAAATAAATATTTTCAACAAAAAGAAGAGTTTGAAACATTTCGTAATTATGTCAAGACAATAAATTAATATCTTATCATTATACAACTTTGAACTTAATAATGAAATGTATTGCTGATTGTATATGTAGTATTAATTTACTATACTTATAGTTTCAAGGTATGTTTGATAAATTACACTCAGCTCCATCAATACGATTAAATTAAATTATTTTGAGTCATGATAATAATTAACCTCGATAGTATGTCTACACTGTAAGAATATACAGCTACTTATATTATGTAAGATTATTATATCAATAATATAAATAATATTCACTGTGACGGTACTATAATTATAGAAGTACCTACGGTTTTTTTTTTAAGAACTCTGTAGATTTGTATGTGAACGATAAAGGTTTTTCGTTTACCTACTCTACATTCGTAAAATAAATTGTACGGTAATAAAATAGTTTATTAACACCGAACCTTTATTTTATCAGCACACGCACCACTCACTCATATCCATTATTCATAATGTTAACTTTTCGAAAAATCTGGAGCTATAATTTCTTTGACAATCAAAACATTGTCGCGTGAGTGATTGATGCATAATATATTATGCATTATTTATTTTTATGTAATTTCCTTGGTACTTACAGAAAATATGTTAGAATTTCTAAACAGCGGAGAAATTAATTAAATTATTTAAATTAAATAGACCCTATAATGAGAAATATTTTCTTGCGAGACTCACCAACACCATATCGTGATATACACTTTGGCTAATTATACAAACAATTTAACGCATATTTGAAAGTTCTCTAAAAATACATATTTTAATTTCATTCGACAACTGTTTTTTATTATCTGATAAATTTCAGTTTTTTAAATAACAAACTCATCGTTTTTAAACAGCTTAATAATTTGATATTTTAAAATGGGTTTTTATTTTTTATTCATACTTTCGAGAGCTTTTGTGGTTTTTAAAAAGGTTTTCTGATATCTGTTCCCTATTGTTTATTTCAGTACTTTAAAATGGAATCTTTTTATTTTAGCTTCACTATAAAAATCGAAACTTTCAAAATATCCGACGTAATATAATGGATAGCTAAGTGTTACTGATCCTTGAGTCGTGCAAAAGTTACATGTTATTTACACAAGAGTAAAAGTTTTCACTTTTTTCAAACGAGCAAAATAATTTTATTTTGAAAGTTTGAAAAGTCAATCATAAAATATTGTTTTTAATTAACAGCGAAATAATATCATGTTATATATTGAGTTTTGATTTAATACGGTTATATTATACTTCAATTCTATTAGTGGAATTTTTCATTTTCATTTATAATAGTGTACAGCATGCGTACGTATAAATTTATA
The DNA here is from genome assembly GCA_008528875.1 of Aulacorthum solani. Classification (NCBI taxonomy): domain Eukaryota; kingdom Metazoa; phylum Arthropoda; class Insecta; order Hemiptera; family Aphididae; genus Aulacorthum; species Aulacorthum solani. The sequence continues at coordinate 7,683 of PVMI01014835.1, forward strand.
TATTATATTGATACATATAATACCCACAAAATTATATACAGTAGAACATAGTAGCAGTAAATGACAAAAAACATTTCAAAATCTGAAAGTAACGGGTTTTGTGAACTAAACAGAAGGGATTTTCAATTTGGTTTAGTATTTATATAATTGGTTTTTAACTACTTAGTCTATTTTTCCAACCATAACGAGAATTAAATCCTTTTAAGTGAGGATTTCGTCAATACAACTTTGGTACCTATCTATATGTGAATAGGAAATAAGTTGCTATTGCAACGCATTATATTAAATTAAAATTAAAGTCAACTCGTATAATATAATATTTATATTATCATATAATATTTCTGTACAAAAGAACCAAAAATCTGTTGAATATTATTTAGCTAATTATATGAAAATAAAATAACAATAATACTAACTATAAAAATTAAAAAGCCAAGAAGTCCAGAAGGTCTAGTAAAAATGTTTATTTGTCTTACACTTGTAAAATATAATAGTAAAAAATAAATACTAAAAAAGGAAAATCCTCAATCCGTATTTCACTTAATATTATTAGATACATTATGAAAAGTATATACGATTGAGGTATTATTCCCTAATATATCAATTATAAAGAATAATATTATATGTGGTTTGTTAGAAAATGTTAGGTAGTGATATATATATTATTTTTTTTAAGTAATTACACCTATTATACACCTATTTTCTTAAAAATAAAAACATTAAACAAAGGTTCTGCAGACAATAGATACACATAATATAATAATACTACTTATTCTTTATAAAATATGTAATAAGAGGTTTTAACTATATTGAACGTGTGTATGATGTATAAAAAAATTTGACTGTTGTGCTCTCTTAAGGATAACATTAATAAGGGCTAGTTAGTATATCGACTATTAAATAGTGCTAATTGATAATATTTCACGGTGATACCAATTAACAATATATCATTATTTAAGTTGTTGAGTCTATATCTAATATTCCATTATTATGTTTATTTCACTAATTAGTGTAATAAGTAATAACTGTTAATATTTAATTTAATTTAATGAATATATTTTATAGCTAAGTTTTAATTAACTGATAAAATATAAATGGACTCAAAACTACATTAGTACTTATTTTACTACGCACTATATTTAATAACAATATTACTATAATATGATATATTATAACAAACACTGGGGACTAATTAAAAAATCAATTAGTATTCAAATTAATGTTAATAATTTATAAAAATGTCAAAAATATTAATTATCTCCTAGGTACTATAAGTATTCAAAAATTAATAGTCGGAGATATTACAAGTGGTAGATCTGTAACTTTTTATAACTGTAATAAAAAAATGAAACAATAAAGAATAAAGTATAGGAACCTATTAAAATAAAAACGATCAATCAGTTAACTTTTCTATTATAATTTATAAATATTAATGGATGAGTGAAAAAAAATGATATTTCTAGTCCGACAACGATAAAGAAAAATAATATATCTTAGGGGCAATAGATATTACACTGCAGGCCTTCTGCAGTATAATTATAACGAGTCTTACAAGGGTTGTGCGTTTTGAAATATTTGAATCGACCGATAAAATATAGCTTGGTTTTATTTTCATTTATCACCAAAGTCCCAATATTGTTTTAAAGTGAATGTTAAATTTATTAGAATTGTTAAGTTTTATGTTTTGTGTTGCTGTGGACGTATCATGTGCTTACGGCCCTCGCTTCTCTAATTTTCACTGCACGTACCTACCCATAATTCACAACGGCGTATTGATATGACAGTTTTCAGTTGCGATACGAAGACACAATAATTATACCTATCTATGTACCTACAGTCGGTAGCTACTATATCTACGGACGAAAGAAAAATGGCTTTAATACGATTTCAATTGAAAAGTTCATTCTCTACCGATAATGACTCGAATCGCGGTTACAAATGAACAAATGAACAATACAGGTATATAAACAGGCGACAGAGCGTAACAGAAATATCTGACAACTGTCATTAAATAACTATTTAGTCCGCACCAGTATTACTAATTTTTTTTTGTTGAATGTGTATAATTAACAATGATCGTTTGACATCTAAATTTACAAAACTGATAATGATAGAAGTAATTAAAGTATGTAGGTGTATAGTTTGGCAGTTTGGTTAATTACATCCGTCGAGTATTTTTGTACAATTCTGTTACGAGGATTATCGATTAATAATAAACGAAAATGATTGAATTGTACTCGGGTTAAAATCAGGTAATATTCGGACCGTATTCGATCCGTTCATTCTGTAGAATTAAAAAATATTTTAGTTGAAAATTGTGTGTATCAACTATTGATCGATTAAGTATTTCAGTGACGCTAATACACGACGAAAATACTTAATACTATTGGTTATAAATGCCAGTATTTAGAACTAATAGTAATACTCATTTAAAAATAAAATTTATAAATACGTATAAACCTTTTTGTATATTATTATTTTGAAATAATTGCAACTGTATGGTATTTAAATTGTTACTACACCTATTTGTTATATTTGAAAAAAAATAACTAGTTTTTAAAAGAGAAGTGCTGACAAAGATAAGTGCAATCCTATAAATTGCAATGCAGGCCACAGGCGTATATAGCTATTAGCTGACATAACGAGGGCAATCACAGGGCTTTACAGAGGAACGATGGCTCCGGCAAACTGGCAAAAAAATAAGCAATGTTTTGAGTACTGTTTTCTTACTCGCTAATTACTAAATCGTAAATCTATTATCTATACTGAACGAATTAGTTTGTCCACGCCTCGTTGCTGAAGCATTTCTAACAGCAGGAGTTCTCGGATATGGATATATATATATGTACAGATGATACAGAAAAAAGGGTTTCGGTTGGTATTGTTGAGTGAATAATATAATTATGGATTACTGGTCAATTTCTTTTATCCGAAACATATTTGAAAATTTGTAATTTGAGAATCCACGTCTGTGCAATATTATGCCATTAACAGTTAAAACACAAAAATATTATGCGACACAACCGTGGTATATAATATCATTATAAATTCAAGGCCGTGTTAAGGGTGGGGGCGAGCAATAGGTAGGTGAATTTTACCAGGGACGCCACAGCTTTAAGACCACGGGGTTATATACTATATCATTATGAACTGCAATCGTTATTCTATATAGGTTCTACGTTTGTGTAATAACTTAATTGGCTTGAGCTTTGCACACACATTTCCATACGCTATATTAATATAAGGCACTATTATAGCAGTATAATGTATTAATTAAACTATAATTTATACTTATTGTACAATGTATCAAGTCACACGACATGAAATCAATTTCGTTCAATGGCAAATTGTAGGTACCCATGATACTAATTTGAAGGGAAACGCTAAAAACAAAAATGTTGAACAAATAAACAATAATCAGTCGAGAACACGGAACTGCTGTGTTCTGTTTTTCTCGTCGTCCTGCGACATAAAACAATTTGGGGAGGGGGATAGGATTGACCGTTTTGAGCCATCCCTGGTTAATGCTTGAGATCATGGCGCTTACTGCAAACTGAAGTCCCTCCGGGCTCCTTAATAATACATCTATATGGCTTAACACGGCTCTATATTGTCATTGTAGTTATTGTCGTACGAAAATACAATCAAACAGGTAGTCACCTTCTATTTACCTTCCGTATCTCAATTCGGATCAACGAAATTCTCTGACCGACACGCGGCTTGTCTTGTGGCGTTATTATAATATTGTGTACGCACTTACACTGTTTTGTACGCATGTACATCATAATATCATAGTAATTTGCGTGTACCTCTACTGCAGCCACGTGTGGGAATGTCACAACAGCAGCAGCAGCTATATAAGCGACGGACTATGTGTACAACGTATATGGGTACGTGCGATGGCATTGTGCATTGTGCGTAGTGCACACGTATTTTATGCGTTCGAAGTGCACGCCTGCACACTCGCGAGAAATGCACGATATCGTATTTTTATTCTAGGCGTTCAAATACCTACGAATAATAATAATGATAATAATAATAGCGTTATGCGTATTTGCATTTGATTTATTTATTTTTTTCCGATTACGAAGCGGTTAGACTATGCGCGCCGCAGTCGGTTTTGTCGTAATGTAATTATGATGGCGAGCACTATTAAATCGATTAAATACCCGGCGACATAATAATATAATATCTCGAAGTAAATTCGATTTGCCGTGAACTTACCGCAACGAAGCGGCCCCGCGATCTGCAGAAAATAGGTCGATAATCCTCCTTATGTGGCCCGATTGCAGCCGAAGGAGAGATCACCGAAATAACTTGCGATGTTTTGCTTGGGCGTATTGGGTACTAACTGATTTATTTATTTATTTCAATCAACACAGCCGTGAGGGGCAAAGGTACGCAGCGAGTTTCTTTATCTCAAAGTATAGGTACAATTGAAATAACACAATAATACAATAATATATAATAGAGTACAGTTAATCAATAGAATTAATTAAATACTTGGGCAAGCGACGTAATCCCACTATAATTCCTAAAGGGAACACGAATTCTGGATTTATTTCTAGAATCAAAATCAGGGACTCCAAAACTAATTTGGGATAAGAACTCGGGGGTAGTCTATCATGACGTTTATTAATTTGTGCACGAACGATACATCAAAATACTTTCGGCGAGTGATTAGCCACCGGAATCGGTCCGGTTTGCAATATCAGAAGTAGGTACGAGGTAGCTATACCTTATAAATCCCATTTTATAGCCAAACGGACATAGAGAGGCGACAGGAGCACAGGTTTAAATTTCCAAATTTAAAATTGGACCTTACCGACGCGCAGTCAGGTGCAATCGAGAATCTAGCACTTTTGTCAGCTGTGTTATATCCTGCTCACTCAGAAATAATCACGAATACCACGCGTTGTTCGTATTGATTAATACTTTTTTTTTTTTTGCAATTTATTACTACGTGATTTTACTGCATGCATTGCGATGAGTATTATTAAGTCGATTAAATACCCGGTGACATAATAATATTACTATCGTAGTAAATGTAATTTTCCGTGAACCGTGGCGAACGTTACGACGGGATTTTTTTTATTAAAACGTAAAACAAATCAATCTGCACAGTAATGGATGACTATATGATTGTATTACAAAAAATTGTTAAAATATCAAGAGGCCCGAGTGGGCGTGGTGGGCCGTGAAGAGAGGAGGTTATCCATCATTCGCAACAATATCTCGTTCAATTATTTATTTATCAGGTGATGTCTATTCCAGTGGCGTTTTATCGGGGACGGTGTAGCTGCTGGAAATAGAGGTCATCGTTTTTCATTCAAGGGTCGTTCGGGTCGGAGATTAATAGGCGTGAAGATATACTGTGAAGATTTGCGTGCTCATCCGGATATCTGTCTGCGTTGGTCTGTTGTTTGGACGTCTTCGGTGCCGTGTCAGCTAACGAAACGAAAACACTCCTGGGAAACAATTTAGCTCGGACGCGGGCGTGGCGTTTATTTATAGTTATCGCCTCGACGAAACGAGACGAAAGCTGTCATAAGCCTTCTAATATCGTTATTTATTAACAAATAATATATACGTTTCAAAATGCATCGTGGATAAATGTTATTTATCGTTGCTATCGGTAGTAAACGACGACGACGACGACGACTACGACGATGATGATAGTACAGAGCTTATTATTTTGTTTTTTTTTTCTTACGCAATGTTGTTCTGCTTTTTCCATTAAACTGCACCGGGGCAGACTAGACGTGACCTACACCTTAATCGCTCTTAAATTGTCAACGTTAAAGTATTAATATGTTGTAGATAGGTAGATAACTATTATATGACATCACAAATGCAGGAACGTAATAAAAAAAAAACTCAACTTTTTAACGACGTGTTATGAAAAAAAAAAAATATACAAAATTTAACATTACACCAAACAAACTGAACTGCACATATGGCCAAGTGCTGGTGTGTATATTGCGCAAAAGTCCAATAAAATAATATTATACAGAAATGATTTTTTTCCAAGAATTCGTGATGTTGCAGCTCCCGCTCGGAATGTACATGATTATTTATTTCTATTTACTGCGCATTTGCATTTTCAAAATATTGCCCAGCAAAAACAGGGATGATGTGATGTGCCAGCTGACGACTACAGCAACGCTGCCTGCTGTCGTATGATGCATTATAATATTATTATATTATAAGCGTCGGATCTAGGACAGAGTTAATCAAAAACATTTCGTTAAAAGACGACGGTGTATAACGTCTCCTCTCTAGTAATAAATCAAAAACACGAAAAGTAATTCGTCAAATATTAAGTTTCAAAAACTTAATATTTATTCAAAAACTTAATATTTTCAATTATTTATGGCGCGTGTATTATAGTAACTAAGTCGGGAAATGAAATTATTTTCGCTATGTTTTCTGCTGTTCAAGGGCCGTCATAATTATGGTCGAAGTTACAATTTATTTAATTTATTTGACTTTTGTGCGTATTAGAAATCGTTCCATGCAATTTTCATACCTTTTATTTAAACTGTTGTTAATGCGACGAAATATTGACGTTAGTTAAGTTATTACCAACCCACTACAACGCTTCGACTCATATAAACGTCTTACGTCACTATAAATATAATGTTTTGTGATATATTAATACGACAACATTATTTGCTAGTCAGTCCCTTGCCCACCTGCAAAACCTATTTTCGAACCTTCAAAGTTGTGCAAAGTAACACGAAGTGTCAGTGACCCAATGTTGGGACATGAGAGGATTTTCACTAAAATTATATATCTAAATGTGAGATTTAAAGCTTGGAACTTTGAATTAAACTAAAAAAAAATTAAAAATGTACTTGACCGATTGAATACTCGATAACGAATTTGATCAAATTGACTAAATATCGTCATTTTTGACAAACAGTAATTTTTTTTATAAACTATCCAAACACATAGGTACCTACTATACGATTCTCGAAATATTATACGGTTACTAAAGGCCCTCTGTAACAATAACCACGTTGTTTTATATATGACAATAATAATAATATGATATAAAGACGATGACGACGACGGGCGGCTGTTTATCATTCCTTCTCTTCTCGTCTCGTTTGACATATTATTGTTATTATTACCTACCAACCGGGACGGGTATTGTTATATTTGCCGTTCATAAATGTATAGGTATAATACAATTTACTCGTGCAACGCGTAAACAACGCTAATAATTTGCAGACTCGATTAATTTGCACGTTTAACTTGTCAAGTCGTATTCGAAACACAATATTATTATATTATATTAATATTCGTGGTCGACGACTGTGTAGATGAGAGGCGCACCTATATATAATATTATTATGTAGGTATATGATAAGTGTATAACAATACAATAACAAATACGCGGCTGTGGTGGTGGTGGTGCGCATTTAATCAAACAACTAGACATTAATATTCTACGCTCTAGCTGCGATAAATATTTAGGTAACGTATACACGTAGGTCATGGGTATTATACACGAATTTTAATAATATATTAAATTTACCCCGCCCCAACCCCCTGATATCTGATTCAGCCACCCTCGCAATCCCTAGAAATCCCCCACGACGTCTGAAAATAAATTGGTGTGGAGGCCTTCTAAATGATAATAATCTGCAATAACAAAGACAGAAAGAGAGAAAAAAATACTCAGATATTTATGTGTGGACAAAGAAATGGTGCTATAGCTGGATGGCTTCTTCCCCCTCAAAATTTTATTTTTTATTCATATTTTCTTCTTGTAGTATATTATATTCTAATTGTACCCTAGGGTACAGACCGTATGTTTCTAATAAATAAAAGCAAATATTCATAAGATTTCCATACTATCGTAGATAAAAATTATAACGTTAGTTGTCACTAAAATATGTTGTTGATGATGGTGGTGATGATGATGATGATGATGATGATGATGATGACATAATATTATAATTTCTGACGTATAATTTTGCAACCGATTACCTGCTTTAGACTTATTTTGTGGGTACTGGCCAAATTTTACTGTATTTATATAATATGCCATGACAACTTGACGTAAAAGTATTGTCATTAGCACACAATGTTCAGAATTTGTAAGTCTTAACGATAAAAAAGGTTATAATAAACGCAAAAATAGACCACAAAAATATATGCACAACTATTTTTATGAATAGTACGTTTTTGATTAATTTTTAAGCGTTCCATAAGAATAGCAAATGGGACATCCTAGGTTATAATTTATTGCCTATTGAGTAAAAAGTATTATAATTTGGATGTGAATTATTCAAAATAAAAGATTGCATTCTTCTTGGAGCCTGCAGGTTACTGCATAGTGTTCCAAACAAAGTCATAAAATTATTAATTCACAGAGTTTGAATAAACTATTTTGATTGAGTGATCAAACTATCAAACTTAATGTATTATATTTAAGGCCTGAAAAAAATGTTTAATATTTTTAATTAGTCAATGGAAATTTGAATTATTAAATTTTGAATAATTATCCATCATAAGTGAGAATGTGAAAAAAAATCGTGGACATGAGTACTTAACAAAATCCTAAATATTATATGGGAAAATATGCAAAATAATTAAAATTTCATATCTGATATAGGTATCTCTACTTTAAAACGAACTTATTCATTACTCTGCCATTTTCTACCACATTGAATACAGATATGCTACTACTGTAAGTCCTGAACCATGGTTATTATAGTTATGCACGTTATATATAACAATTAACTAAACCGTTTCGGATTATAAAAATGCCAGTTTTCTATTTAGAGACACTAAACCAAACACAAGAGTAGCTGTCGGTCTAAAAATGTTTTTTTTTCAAATGAATTTTCGGGACAATTAAACCTCAAAATTCTCTATGCGATACGATATCTAAACCCAACCCATAGATATTTCTTCAAAGAGGTTATTTTCGAAATATCTTACAACTCGGAAAACTGGTCGAAAATATTAGATTTAATATTATAGAGCATTTTTAGAGGCCTTTTACAAAACTTTAAGTTAAGTGTATTACCCTTGTTCTCTCGTCGGTTCTTTGTAATATTTTTATTTTTAAGCGAGTTATGAGCATTTTTAAATTTTAATATTTTACATAGCTACTGATAACTAGCTTAAAATAGAAATGTCGTAAAACAAATCACAAAATAACTCACAGATGTCGTTTTTACGTTGAAGTTTTGATAATAGGTCAACTCATTCAATTATTAAAGCTAACAATACAAAATTGAAACTGCTGAACACAAATTTACGATATTTTAAGTCCGTAAGGGGGAGTCGACGGACGCGTGTATGACGTCTTCTTAATTAAATTGTTATCATAAGTTATAGCAGCTAGATTAATTAAATCAAAAAATGTATTACTTAAAAAGTATGTATTTATTTAAACTGTACATAATTGAGTTGTAGTTTAGTTTTGGAACTGTAACAATGTGCATTTTAAAACGATTACAAGATTCTGGCATCAAATTATACTCAGTAAATTATCTTAGGTTCTGCGCAATTTGTAAAATATTAGATTTTTTTTTTCTTAAAGGGGAGGTTTAGGTTTCAGTTATTTGTACACTAATAAAAATACTGAACTAATCATATCATTATAATATTATGCTTTTACCATTCTTTTTTTATTATTATTATCGTTAGTTTTTTTTCGTAAAGAGTAAATTTAGAGTGGGCACTCAGCCAAAGTTGCGGGAATGGTAAACAACGGTTAATTTTATATTTTATATTTCATAAATATTTATAGATGGGTACCTACTTAAAAATGTGTCGTTGAAATTCTCTATTAAACCATATTAGAATAGGTGCGCGGTTTAATTGATTGACAGTTGAAACATTTTATGAATCCTATATTTACTCAGACAACATTGTATGCACATCAAACATAATATTATTCTGTAGTAATAATTGTAATATAAATATACATCTAAATAGAACGT
>PVMI01014862.1:0-10569 GCA_008528875.1 Aulacorthum solani
CTATATACAATTACATTGGGACCCCATACAAAATACTAAGTAATAGTAAGTAATAGTATGCGACACTACTGACATAGCTCCAGTGCTCCTTAACAGCTAAGAACACTAAGAGGAACAAGGATATAAGGATAAATACATGTACTTAGTATACACTTTATACTTATATGCTACAATTATGAATAAATAGAAAACTCACATGAATCCTGAGTACCATTTCTGTTGATGGAACAACCAACCACCCTCGGCTACCAAATGTTTGCGCCGGCGATCCTAGATTCCGGTTGTCGCATGACACACGGTCCTCAGAGACACTCGCAATAGGGCAATTGTACACGATTGATAAATAATTAAAAAACAATGTTAATCAGAGCTAAACAACATTAACATACATAGGTAAATCACACTATTAATGGTCTTAATAGCGTGTAGTTATTACAAGTTTAGTTGTACAACTAATATACGAAATATGCACACAAGGTACAGGGGCGAGGAACACTGCTCTGGCTAGCTAACTTGAGTTGGCTTGAACTGGTTGAGATGATATGCGTCGAGGTTGGAGCAATCCATGAACTGACGACTGAATACTGATGCATTCGAGTGAGTACGAGATGGTGATCAAACACCACCTGCGTATAACGACTAGACCACTTACACGAACATGTGTATAGTTTTCTAACGTGGTTTGAGGAGTTGCATGGACAAATAAATAATACTTAAGCGTCGAGCACTTGACGCTCGGCGGAGCAACGATACACACACAATAAACGAGCTTGAGAGGTAGATCTTCGCTTACGACCGGAGCAGAAAAAACGTGGTTATAGGAAACCAAAAAGCGAGTGAGCAAACGACAACAACAGACGTCTTAACAATAGGCCATGTGGTACGGCAAGGAATTGGCGAAAGAGCGCACGCACACGCACGGCTAAATGACTGTTATTTAATATTTATAATTTATCCATGGCATGGAGTAATATTAATGTATGAGCCACGCGAACGTGTACGGCGTACGATGTACCGGCATCGGCCACACAACAATGGCGGCAGCTTCGGTAACCACTAACCAGTAACCAGGCTGGGGAAACCGAGCTCGACAGGGCTGTCAACATCTCGGACGACCCGTTGCGGTCACCGGCCGGCGGACGGAGATTACGCGGTGATTTCAAATTTGCAAAAAGATCGAACAATATTATCAAATATATGCTAATATGAATATTAGTTTATGAATATTTATTTATTTTAGAACTACAACATAAAACCAAAATCAGCTTAGGATGAAAATTCCTGTTCGTTTTGAAAACTACTGCAAAAGTACCTACTACATCTAATTTTCTACCAGAAGCCACCCTTCAACTTAAAAGTTGAATCAGTTTCACTACCTTAAAAAGTGATGATACAAAAAAAATAGGTAGGTAATTGGATTCTGCTCTGCTATACACTTTATACACTTTAAGTGGGTTAATATTTTACTCATAACTCACTTAAAAATTATAATATTGTAAATAACAAACAAGAGAACAGAGATAATGTTCCTCTATTTTAGATTTGATAGTGGGTCGATTCGTTATAATGTTTAAGCTAACAATAAAAAAATGGAACTGCTGGACGAACATTTTGGTATATAACGAGTTAGTGAGACGTATATATCAAAATAGTATGTGGTATGACGACCTCTCAAGTATCTATAAAAACTGAAAATTTCAAGTATCTACAGTTATTTGTTTGTAAAAGTAACGTTAATGTTACTCAAAACCTCGACACTTAAATGTATTCTGTTCTAAATATAACTAGTTTACCAAAGCTGGCAGCTAAGCTTGAAATATCAATTTTACACATTTTAGAAGTAAGGATATAAAATATATATAATATACTATTAATTTTTATTCAAGCTGTTTAAATGTTGCAAAATCTATTTGAAAATACAGATAGATTCAGACTTGAATACAGTTTAGGGTTTTCTATAGTTATGTGACACTATAATTTAATCTTTAAATCTACAAAATATAAATTAATGATGACTATAAGCAAAGCAAAGGCTTTGGTAACTTTGTGTTAATAGATCTACACACAATTAAAAAAGTCTCAATTAGATTTATTTTATTCATACAAGACTTAAATTAATATAACCAAATCAACTTATTTATTAAATAAACATCTAACGTTTTATTGGGTATAAAAATATATTTTGTTAAGACTGATATTAGAAATAATATATTCCCATTTTTTTAAGTATAAAATATATGCTTTTAATGTTTAAAATAAACATACATAAACTAAATCTTACTTGTCTGACATGGGTATTGAATAAATTGATATAAAATCCACGTAAGACACAATGTCCACATTTTTTCCTCGTTGATTTTTATTTAAAGCGCATACAAACTTAACTGTTTAATAATAAAAGTTAAGATAATTTAAAACTTTCCCCCTTACATCTTAGCCCCTAATCTGGCTAACTTATCGGCTTCTTCGTTACCAGTAATCCCTTTATGGCCAGGAACATATGTCTGCAAAGCAAATCTTTATTAATCTTATAACAATGTTTAGAGACAATTGTATTTATATTACCCAGCTAACAGAATCCATAGACTGTAATCTTTTGTTTAATATCATAAACATTTCTTTGTTTTTTACTTCAGCCCCCGCACTAGTTTTCCATCCTTTAGCCTGCCAACGTGGCATCCATTCATTTACACTTTTAATAACAAAATCTGAATCTGTGTGTATACTTATTCTAGTGAGACCTAAACATATTAATAATGTTTGGATAATTTGAAAAAATAATATTTAAACAACATACACTAAAATTACCAGTAGAATTAACACGTTCAATTGCTTTAATAGTAGAAAATATCTCTGCATTGTTATTAGTTTGTGTTCCAGGTACTTTTATTGATAAATTCCTAGTATAAGTAAAAATATAAACATTTAACTAACACATATTTTATCATGAAGAACACTTACAGAGGATGATGATTTCCAAACCATACTCCTGCTCCTGCAGATGCTCCTTTATAGCCATTATTTGAACAAGCACCATCCGTGTAAACAACAACTTCATTTTTCTCATTGAATGTGAAAGATTTTTCTAAAATACATATAGTGTTAATATGTTGTGTTTAAATCAACCTTACTTAATATGATTAGTTAAGTTTTGAATTTTTTGATTTTTTTTTATACAAATATATTTTAGTTATAATATTACTAAAGAAGCTTAACAAACAAGTTTTGAAATAAACTGACAACTATTTACTTATATTATGTTACATTTAAGAACGGTTATAATTACTTGCTGATTCTAGTTCAGATGGGAGTAAGTCGGTACCATCAATAACATCAATATATGAAGAACACAAATCTTTTTCATCAGAAAATGTCAGGTTTTTATTTAACGGCATACTAATGAAACATTAAAGAATTTAAAAAATGTAATCATTTTTATGAGTTTGTTATAATCCAGGAATATAAATGCAGGCTATGCAATAGTTAATTTTATAGAATTAAAAATAATTCCTTAAGAACAATTATTATAAATTGTACTGCTAAAATAATAGTAATGATTTAAGTTAAAGTGTAAAAGAAAATTTGTTAACAATTAGAGTTCAGAAAAATGAACAGGAACAAAATAAATCATTCCTAAAAATCTTTTCTTCTATATTGCTCAGGATTATTATTTAACTTAATTTTATACTAAGCAGTCAACATTACTTTGTTGTAGTAACTAAGGACAAATCTTCTATGGATTCAGTTTCATTCACATTCAATATTTCATGAAGTTTACTAATAACTTCATCATTTAAAATCTTCAATTGGTCCACACAGGTCACCGATAATCCTGAAAATGAAGATACTGCAACTCGCAAATCACTGAATGCCATTTTAATCTGAAGAAAAAAGCCAATACTTAACAACTGCTTTACTAATATATATTAAAATATAAATGCCGAAAATACTTTTTTTATGTGGTCTTTCACTGAGGTGACTGGATGATATGGATTATCATCGGGTCTTTTTCTTTTCATTCCTTTGAAATGATCATTAGTGTTTTGTGTATTTTGCACAATCTTGAATTTGAAATCTTTAATATATTTTTCAGCCTCTATTTTTGTATCAAATTTCTTGGCATACGAATTAGGAGTAGCATCTCTCAACCCACGAGCCACCTCCCTATAAATCAATGTTACAATAATTAATAATAATTCGGGGGGGGAGCCAGATAATGTATTTAACATTGGTAATCAAAAAAAAAAAAAAAACAGTATTCTGAAAGTAGGTAATTACAAATTAAAATTAAATCGTCAGAAAACGTGAGCAATTCGTCATATTTTTGGTCAAACGAATTCCTCCCGTTCTGTGTTATTCAAGTACTAAGATTAATTTACCAGTTTTCGGCTATAGCACCGGCTTTTGAAGTCCTAAAAATGACGGCATAAAACGGCATCTCAAAGAAATGACAAAATATTCGTTTAATCGATAATAGATTAGTGTATTTACGACCGCTGAAATGCATAAAACTCGTGATTCGTCGAGATTGATCACAAAACGACTAGATACTTTGTACCCGTCGAGTATCGAGTATATTATTAATAATTATAAAGTATTTAAGGGACTTAAAATTGCCTGGACACAACGGTCGTAACTCACGGTGACACGGTTGAACGGTTCAATTTGTGCTCCAATTTTAAAAGCACCAAGTTTATTGATAAGATATCACATGGCTGATAGTGGCAATCGGCCAATTAGGGATCACTTTACACTTTAGTCAGTAAAAATGCAAAATAGGAAGTTCATAGGTAGGTATTATTTTATTCCGTGTGGTTACCGGGAGGTGGGTGGTTGACATAGTTGTTACAATCAATTTTTTCAGATTGAATTAGTACCTAAAATGTACATTCGTTCGGAGAAATGTTTGTTCAACGACCAATTATTATTCACGCCCCCACCTTCGACCTTTCCCGATCTATTATATAGACATTATATTATTATAGTTATTTAGTATACTGTAGTTAATTCACTGACTTCACAGTTCATGTAGCCCACCTTTTTTCACCCACTCGTTTCATACTGTTGACTGGTTCAATTCGATGCCGTAATCCTCAAAATTGGCGACTAAATGAAAGTCCGTTAAAAAACTTACTAGTCCTCCAATGCGGATTTTTCGAGCTTGGTAGTTAATCTATTATTTAATGACTTGATCAATCTCAACCAAAATTTTATGAGTTAGCAGAGTTGAGTGTTAACTATTTGCATGTTGCATTCGTTGTGGTGCATAAAAATAAACGAAAGGTCACTGATGAAATGGACGTGCTGAATTTAAATTGAATGATTTAAAATTGTTGTACATGAAAAACGATTCTGTCAGCCTAATAATACAATGTTTATTAATGTAAAATTGAAAATTGTAATTATTTGTAAGTACCTACAATATAATATGGTAATTGGAAAAAAAAATCCGGTTAAAAAAATTCCACACTAGGAAAAAAAGTTTAGTTTAAAATTTACCTAAAATCTTATTCTTGTAATGTTCTACAGTTATGCTTTATATTTTAGAGAGTAATGTTTAAAACTATTTTAAGGAATCCAATTGTATCATTTTCGAATGAATGGGTGAAAAAAAGTGAGCTACTTAAAGTTTTCCCACCTTTTTTTTTTATTCTGTTCCCGTAAAAATAATGAATTGCAAATAAACTTTAAAAACCAAACTTGCAAATTGTTGGTAATTATTGATGGAACTGTTGTAACTCAGTTGTTTGGATGTTGTTATAGGATATATTTCTCATACATAAAATTCTCCAGTTACAGTGTTTGTTATTGAACTCCTCCGAAACGGCTTGACCGATTTTCATGAAATTGTTTGTGTATAACTGATAGGTCTCAGAATAGGTCATGGGCTATTTTCCAAACCTTTAGGTATGAAGGGTGGCAAACCCCAAATATTTTTCTTTATTTTAATCCTGATTTCCCTTGGTCACATAATCAGGCTTATGGTTTTTATCAGATGCATCTATGATATAAAATAGTTAGTTTATCATTTCTTATTGTACATTTCACAGTCGACTCAATTGGAAAATTAATGAAAATATTATGATAGTATACTGCTGACATTATCACAAGGGAGTCTCATATAGAGTTGGCATTTTCAACAGGCAACAAAGTGCATAGGATCAGCTAGTTAAGAATAAAGCATATAATGTAAATGTATTTGTGTTGTAAAATATTGTTACCCCACCAGATCTTTGCTATGCACCTGTGCTAGGGTCAAAGCATCATTTGAGTTATAAGCGCCTTACAGGGTCACCAGGAATGTCGGGAGTTAATAGCCCAATTACAAGTGGATTTCAATGATTTTGTTGAAGGAAATGAAATCTTTTATTTAAGAGTGTTAGCCACTTTTGGACAAGAGTAATATAAGTGTATGGTTAGAATGTTAGGTATATAGTATATGGTAACTTAATGATTAGTTGGGAACAGTTGGACAGGAAGGTTTGGATAGAGTTTATATTGAATGGCTGAACGCCAGAGCTGGATTCCGTGGGTCCATATGGGTTTGAAAGGGGTACATTAATATTTGGTCATTAAAGTATAGCTTTCTTTGAGATAAGTTTGTAATAAGAAATTGAAGTTTGCAAAATCCATTGTTTAGGGGGAATTTTTTGTTGAAGTTGTGAGAATCCCATATAAGTTGTAGTTTAAGCGGATTTATTTTTAAAAAAAAAACACAAATGTAAGAATATTGGGCAACAAAAGCTCCAAAAATTATAATAAATCAAAAATCAAAATACAATAATATGAACATTTATAATATTCAATAATTAATTAATAAAAATAAATAATAATACACATAATACATGAATTCGGTAATACAAATTAAATACTTATTACACTTAGAAAAATAGATATTAGTATACCTAAAATAAAAATAATGTTTTATACAGATTTATATATACCAAGTAAATACATAATGAAATTCCTAATGAAATTTAAATAAAGTTTAAGTTGGAAAAATATAACTATTGCACGCAATATACATATCATTCCTCTAAAATTTTGTATTGTTTTATTTTGTATGATAAAATACATTTTTACTTTCTCTTATAGTTTAAATACAGACTATAACAAACAAAACTGTACAATAACAATGATGTATAATATATTAATATTATTTTATTTGTTATATAGCTGTAGAGATATTAAATTAATTTGCACTTTAAGATACAACATTTTGATTAGTACATAGAGTAACAAAATTAAATTGTTAAGCTACAAAATGTAAGAATATTGAAATGTTTATTATGTGTTTTTATTTTACATATCTAATATTATAATTTAGTTTTATACAAAATATTTTCAATGTGTTTGCTCATTTAAAAGTCTTTTCAACAAATAAAATAAGTTGGTATGTTAGTTACAATCATTCAATTTATAAATATAGTGATATATAATAACTTTACTAAGCCAGTAAAATTAATGAAAATAATATATGTGATTAATGTTTAAATAATTTTTGCTTTACTGTTTTAAGGAACTTTAATAAATTATAGAAATCTTATTGACAACTATTTATTAAACGTGTTAAATCTATCAAGATATAATAATTTAACAACATTAATTTTACTTAGTCATTATTAATGAATAAAATGTTTTTTTTATCTATGATAATAATGCAATGAATTATGTTGAATGAATAGATCCATTATCAATTTTGACTGATATAATTAACAACATAATGTCAAATATTACTTTTGTAAAAGAGATTTTTAAAAAAGTATTTAATAAAGATTGTAATTTTGATATAATATGTGTGTGTATTGATATCTATTTATGTACTTTACTATTAATTACTCAAATCAATTATTTTTAATTTTGCACATCTATTAATTTTTAATTGATGTTATTAAAAGAATAGTTTTTCTAATACAAATATATATTTGTACATTTAGAATGTTTCTTTAAATAAATTCACATTCAAAATATATTTTATCAATACAATATAATTATTTTTCGACAATGTTTGATTTAACAAACATTAATACTCGTTTGTTTATTTTTCTAATTCATACAAAAAATATTAGACTATATTATTAATATTCAATACAAAGAATAAAACATTAACAGTGATTAGAAATATAAAATTATTTGGTAATTTTTATGTGTGTGATAGTTTATCAATAGTTTTGGACATTAACATGATATATTTATAATTTCAATAATAATAATATTAATAATAATAATAATAATAATAATAATAATAATAATGACAATGATAATACTAAGTAATAATGATGATCAACACAAAATGACGTATACAGGAAGTACATTCAACATTAAAAAAAAATATATCTATACTCTATTCAACTTAAGAAACATGCTCGGCGACCAAATTGTGTTTGCTTTACTATACGTAACCAGTAGTTCCACAAATGGCTGAATCGGTGTGGATAATAAACAAGAGTTGGTTGACCAACCTTGATAAAAATTGGTCACCGCCTAATATGTTTATTAAGTTGAACTGAATATGTACCTATAATGGACGGATATTTGTTTGCAAACTTTACTTATTTGAAAATTATTATTTTAGATCGTTAGAAATAATACAAATTAATTTTATCAAAAACTATATAAATTTGTTTAGTCGCTATTTAACCTTTAGTTTTAGACTACAAGTATATTAAATATACTAAAATGTTTGAGTACATGTAAGTTATAAAATAGTGTGTAATAATATCACAAAACCAGTCACTAAATGTACATACATTGACAAAAGTAAATTATTTTTTTTTATAAAGAAATAATTTAATTGAATCAGATTTAAGAAATTAAAAAAATATTCACTAAAAGGAAATTTGTCTATTTTCAGTCTACATATTTTGTGTGGTAATGGAATGTTAAGGTTATAACCATATTTTTTTTTTGGATACCTATCATTTCATAAAAGTGTGTATTATGAAATTTGTTTTTTTGAGATCAGAAGGAAATGAAACAATTTGTTGAACCAGGGGATTCTTATATTGTTATCAACAGAAATATAGCAATTTTATTAAATAAAATGGGTTTTAGAAAAAAATCGATTTAAATGTTCAGTTTTAAATTGTCAATATAAAACGAACATTCACAAAGAAAATTTTTATATTTTTACGTAATTGGGGATATTTAATTTTTAGTTGATACAAACCAAGTAACATAGAGTAGTATTAAATTGAGTGTCACCATGTGATAATTTGATAGTATTAATTTTTCGAGTTTAACTATTTTATAAAACACACATACTAAACTACAACAATTAAACATTTGAAAACATGAAGTGGAAGACAAATGATCTAACATCATAAATAAAACTAATTATTTATCATTTAATTTATTTGGAATGCTAATGTCCTATTAATTTAACAAGCTCATCATAAGCTCATTTCTTAAGCTCATTTATTTTTTAGACACATAGTTAATTTCTTGAGAAAAAGTGACAAGTACCTTTTATTCCTATGGGTCTGCAGTACTTGTAGACTCATTTGCTACTTGTAAAGCTAAACCTGCAGTCAAATCTACAACTTCATCTTGGTCTTCTTCTTCCGAGGTGTTAACTGTGGTAGCGGCACTATGCGCTGATTGTTGTGATCCACTAGATAACTGTGATGTTCTTGATAAAGAACCTCGCCGGGGTGCTGACATTGTGGTTCGCTGATTAGCTGGTTTTACAGTAACAATCAGATTATGACTATTAGCTACCATCATATCTGTTACCTAGAATTTTAATATATTATGAATATTAATACTACTATAGAGTATATCAGGAGCTTATAGGTTGTATGATGATATTTTTTTTTTCTAGAAATACTTCTAAGCACAATAAAAAATCTTAAGAGGCCGTACCTGACCTTAAGTTTCATGCAGGGTTCAAAATGTGGCACAAATAATACTGTTTTAAAATATTATTTCAAAGGTGATAATTAAATTTTAAGCCAAAACAAACAAATATTCTTGGAATGGACTTAAAATATAATTATTATTTCAAATTTATCTTTTATTTAAGTGTGAATGTACCTGGTCCAAAGTTTTTCCAGCCACTTCAATACCATTTACTTCTAAAACCTCATCATTGACAGCTAAAAGCCCAGTACTTTCAGCCAAGCCTCCCGGAACTAATCTGGAAATAAAAATACCAGGAACCTTTTCCACGCCAGAAGGACTAACTCGCACACTTGTGCCATCTCTAATATAGAAACCTAATGGCCGTTCTGAACCATGTTTAAGTAGTCGAACTCGCCGACATGTGTCTGGAACTACATCAACATCTATAATTGCGGACACCTACAAATAAAAATTATTACATACAATTTTGAAAATTCTTTAAATGACAAATAATTTATTTTACCTGTCGAAAATCCTGAGGGTTTGATATCCAAAGATGTTTTGCTTTGCTAGGTGTACCACCCAAAATTGATGATATTATATTTCGAGGCTTATATGTACCATAACCATTCAATTCTTCAAGACTTTCACCTGAAATTATAATAAAATAATGTTAGATTTGGGTGCAATTAATTTAATATAAATTCAATTATTTAAAAATAAATA
>PVMI01014878.1:0-10311 GCA_008528875.1 Aulacorthum solani
CACGTTATTAGTCGTATATGGGCTTATGTAGAAAACCCGAGTCAGAGTACAGCGTCGACGGTATTAACACAATAATAAGGGAAATTGGTAAAAAATGCAACCCTATGTACCATATATAGGTGAACGTATACTATATTATATTATAATATACTTAATAGTATATATTATTATATAGTAGATATGAACCTGCAATACTACCATGTATCTATTATGTGTTTATGATGTATAGTACCTACCTAACGCGTTTATATTGTTTTATTATTATGTTCATTGTTTATTGTTTATATAGTTTAGTGTTTACTGTATACGTAATAATTAATTATATTGATAGGTATCTGGAATTGAATTAATTTGGAATCCTGTTTATTTGAAACGTACATTTTATTGGAATAGTTTTAGCTCAAAGACATATTTTGTTGGATAAGTATTTCAGGACCGTGTATCGTAACCCAATATATATTTCTAACAGAATATTTTAAACACAATTTTGTTTAATACACAGATACTTTATTTCAAACAAATTACGATTCTAAAGCAATATTATTCAATAACAATATTATAATTCTAACAGTAAATGTGTTTCAAACTAGATGTTTTTTAACAAACTGATGTTCCGAACGAATCATTTTCTAACATTTTATGCTCACCCTTTGAAGCGTGTGCAATACTTATTTTAACCAATTTTTGGTTTAGGACTGGCAATTTTAAATAATAAATAATAACACGATCGTGCAAATACTTTAATATACAATAGTACAATGTATTGTTTATTTGTTTTATTTAATAAAATAGTCACATATATTTTTGGAAGTGTTCATTATAGGTACTAACAGACAAAAATACTCGATATTATTTCAAAAGGTGTAAAATCACATATAAAAAAATGTAATCTAAATAGTTCAAATTAAAGTTTATACTTTTCCTTATTCATATGTATATAATATGCATGGATTTTGAGTACTTTTACTATTATATATTATGATCGAATTTATCTACATTTATTCACGAGTAGGTATAATAAAAAAACTAAAAAGATTCGTTTTATGACAAACGATGAATTTAAAACTCATTAATAATGTCATTACGAATTTACGATTGTAAAGTATAGCTATATTCTCACTTATTACTACCTATCTTATCCATAATCTATATGATATAAAAGTATACATTATATTAAATTATTTTTAAATATTTAAAATTAAAAATATTGATATTCAAACTATTTTCGAGACAACTAAATTAATGCAGGTAACACTTTTCTGTATTATTCAGTTCTTCTTAATTGATCATAATTTTAACATTTTTCTTCTTGCTTGTTTCTATGAATATTTGTAAAATCCTAGCATGCATTTTAAAATATCTCAGAGCAAGCTTACTTTATATCATATTAATACTTATAGAACTGGATGCTAAGTGTTATCATTATTCAACTGTATAAATAAAAATAAGGAACTTAAAATATCTTGTCGGTAAATGAGGCCAAATTATGTGATGAGTCACGAATTTACAAATAATGGTAGTTTATTAAGCACCTATATACCTCATTATTTAATTATATTATATATTTTAAGTCATTAATTTGTTTATTTTATTTCCTACAGTATAAACAATTGAAAAAGTTACATAAATAAATAAATTATTCAATATACTTAAATGTCTATAACAGTACAATAGTACATACTATTATATACCTATTTATATCATATCATATATTTATAATATGTGCAACACAAGTAACAATAAACAGATAAATAATATATAATGTAAGTATATAAATTATACCAATAGGTACTGTTTATAAGATAAACAATCTTATATTAGAAGTTAATATTTATTTAAAATTTCATTCGTCAAAAGAAACTATTTTATATTATATTATTATTTATGCTCTTATATATTAACTATTCAACATTTCAAATTATACAATATCTACGTAATGACGTGTTATTGAGTATGTTTTGTTTAAATAAATAAATTCTTACTCGTAATTTATAAATTATATTAACGTCATGATATTTATATTATTTAAGAATTTTGAATATTTCGAATTAGGTACTTTGTATGATAATGATAATGTTATTAAATACTTCATTAAATGTTGAAAATTAAATTTGTTATACTTATATACTGTAATATATTTTCAACTTGTAGGTATATAATGGCCAATGTTTTATTTATTTAGGTAGATGTAAAATATTTAAATATGTAAGACTTGGTATCCGTCATCTTCTCAATATAGTTTTTTCATAATAACAGAGAGACATGTATACTGCACACTTACGTATCGATACATTATAGTACTTGTTAATGTATCAACTACTAATTTTTGTATTAGTTGTATTAGTTAGTACTTATTTAGTACTATTGTAATTTGTAGTATTACAGTGGAAGTAATATAATACTATTCCTTATATGATTGCTCAGTGCTTAGTTCTCGATGAGGCTTAAATCAGTTTAAACCAACGTTTTGAAACGTTTTATGTAAGTTTTATGAAGCATATGGTCATCTTTTACATCCGAGAGTTATTAAAAAACCAAACAGGTGGTTGCCCGAATCGGGCAGCCCGATTGCATAGTTTAAATTAGTTGTGCGTAGGAAGATATTTTATTACAGCAATATTGTTATTATAGTGCTACGAAGATGTTTGGCAAATCCAATAGATTTGTATAAAATTATGGTATACAGATGGTGTGTTTTATTATACTAATTAACATAGAATAGTAGATTCAACCATTGTTAAAGTATATGGCTACTGCACGTACTCATAATATTTTAAATATTTTGCTAGTTTGTAAAAAAAATTAACCAATAATTCATGATATTTGCAGGCTTCTGTGCTAAGCCAACAAATAACAATAAACTGCAGTTTTTTCAACTCTACATCCATTTTATTTCCTATACATTTTCAAAGCTGCAAATCAATAGATTAAAAAAAATAGTTTAGTGTTATGCTCACTACAAAATGGTAGTAGACTCATATTATGGGTAGCTGGTAGTTGGTACTGTATAATAATATTCATGCATATACTACATGTTGTTTTATTTTCATCCAAGAAGTTATTATTTCTTGAATGAAAATTCATGCAGCAACCATAATTTTGTTAGGTCACTTATCAAATTATGTGTCATAATAATTGTTAAAGGAATTCGATAAACAGAGAAATTTAATAAATTAACAATCCTAAATCCAAATACATGAACACAAAAGAACATGTCATGAAACTATTAAAACCCAATCAATTGTCCACACCATAAGCTAAATTAACTAATAGTGTGGAAAGAACTTGTTTAAAGATCCAAAATGGGCGTGTAATGTGTATGTACCTATGCATTGCAGTATTAATTTCTAATATTTTGTATGTTTAAGTCCCTGCACTATTATCCAAATTGAGCTGGGTACTTGAAATAATTGCGTAACATTAAATTAATAATAATTTTTAACTTNNCTTCTTAAATTTCGGGGTATGTGTTTTATGGCCAGGTAATCGATAACATTTACAAATCTCGAATAATGAGTTGAATCGATACTCTGTATGCTATATTAAATCAATTTAGTCCTCATTGATATAATTTTATATTGATAAATATAATTTATTCTAATTTCTAACATATTTTTAAGAGTATATTATACATTATCCATTATACAATTTTATACCTATATTCTAAATTGTGGTATAACTATTGTTGAATATTGTTTTTAGACTTAAAATAGTAAATGTATACAATTTATTCTACACATACATAAGGGTTTTTACTTTTGTTGTTCTCGTGGTAAATTTTTTTCTATTCAGCGAGTTTAATATAACTATGTATTTTAACTTATATAGTATTATAGTAGTATCGTAGTATCATATAGAGTTAATTTAAATGATCAAGATGTTCAATTTAAAAAAATAATATACCACTTATGATACCTATTGGCTATTATTGAAGAAGGGGTATGGACAAAAGACCTCTTTAGTGAAAATTATCAAGGGGCAAGGACCCTGACGACTATCAAACTTTCATTTTACAAATTCAGCAATTATATACATTTTATTTGCCGTTAACTAATTGGAAATTAATTTGGTAATCCCAAGTAAACGTAATCAAAGGAAAAAATAAAAGATGCCTGGTTTTAAATATATAAATTAGTAGCATTACTATAAAATTAAAACTACATAGTTCCGTTTTAACAAGAATAAACAGTTTATACATTCTAAATATATATTCAGTATAGCTTTTAAAGTATATGTATAATTATGTACCTATAATATATACAATACATAATATAATAGTATATTACTATTATGTATAAATCAAAAATGTATTATAGAGCCTGTAACAAAAATTATTGAAGAGCTAGGCTATCTTATTAATCTAAATTAAATACCAATTACCAATACTCGGAATACTCCTCTAAAATAAATATATAAACTGCACACAGTTTACTGTGATACAATATAGGGATACTTAAAATAATTACAAAAAAAATTTATAGGTACTTCGTACATAGTTACTTTTTTAAAAATTGTATTCTTGGAAGACGGTGTAATCTATACATTTTCCGTATACAGTAGTTGTACATATACAAGCCGTTATTGTCTTGTTGTATATATATATATTACATATTAAGTTGGTGGATGTCCAAAGGAGTCACAAGTTTATAGTATATGGGGTCATCAGAACCCAAGAGATATTTTAAACGTGAGTACTGTCACGTATATAATATTTATTTATGTATAGATCAACGTATATTTAATATAATATGAAAAATAAAAATCTGGACATTTCCTCGCTCGAAATTATAGAGTTGTTGTTGACGAAGTCTCAATACTACCTACTTGACTAGATGCACAATTTATTATATAACAACTATAATAAGGTATATTATGCCATTATGGTACAATGTCTCATAATTGTGAGAGTGCACTATTCATCTATATAATATAATGTTTGACCGGAAGTACAATAACACTGCTCAAGTTATTAATTTGAATCTCTTACTTTATTATTGTACTATAACTAGGTATAGTTACCCACAAGTCACAACCACAGCATTACAGCAGTAAAAATCGTTGAACATATGGAAATATTTTATTTTACATGCGTGCGGTGAACTGCAGGCGAGAAAGCCGAAATGATTATATATATATATAAGTATAAAATGTGTGGTTATGCGGCATGCGTGGGTTTTTCTATGCGTATAAACGAATCAAGGCAATTTTTTAGGCTGTCGAGCTGAATCTTATACTATAGGTATAATAACATTGTATCGATTACTACACTGCAGTCGAAAAAACTTCACATCCTCCCAGGAGATTATCTTGTATATTATACATCATGGCTATTATATGGGTATAGCGTTGTAGGTTACTAGATAAGAGGTGGTAGTTACTATAGGTACTACACTGGTATAGTGATCAAAAGTCAAATTGAACACTGATTACTCCTTTGATATTTTCCGATAGTTAAGGCGTTGAGTGGACCGTATGGCTTGTATATAGTAATTTCTCTTATTGAAATAGCTATTCATATCATATCACGCAGTCACAATTTTCATATTAAAAATATTTTAATCAAATACCTAGAAGCGGCTACGTGAAATAATGTGCGTTTTAATTTTTTCATCTAATTTGCATAATATATTGAGAACAAATATACAAATTATTGGACATTTGAATAGTAGTACTTCGAAGATATAAAACTATTAATTGTCAGGTCTAAAATTGGACAAAATTAATTATTCAAAGTATGTTGTAACTTATTAATAGGTATTTGATATGTTTGTTAATTTATACGCAATGCACTATGAGATATTATATGCATTAGTTTGATCATATATTTTATGTGAGAAAATCATAGCAAGAGGATGGATATTGAGACGAAGCTCTACATGATAAGCTGATAAATTGTAAGTTTAAACAATATCCGGGTCTGGGGAACTTTAATTTTTAAACTCCCCAGAAAATATTTTAGTCCTCTTTTCCTATTTTTTCAATTCGAGCACTGTACACTTTATAAATTAAGCGTACACCGAAAACAACAAAATTGTCAACTATAACAGCATTATCGCATTCAGCCTACATAATATTGTAAATACTAAATCATAACCATACTATGCGTATAATTGTATCGAAATAACGATTTTTTTAAACCAGTCGGCGAGGCCACTGCTAGAACACGAGCTTGACGGACTTGCCGAAATCCGCGTGGGCGTCCGTCGCCGCTCGCGTAACGTCTGCGCAGCACGTTCGTCGTATATCGTTAGTCATCACGCTTACAACGTGCTCGAGCCACCAACGGTTACCACAGAGTCATCGCACACCGCGCGATATTACGCATTTACATGTACCATAATATTATATTATAATAACAGGTATACTATTGGTAATAATAATACTGCAGCGTAGATCAGGGGCGTATCCAGAAGTTTGGTAAGTGGGAGGGTTGCGGGTCCAACAGGTAATAATTATTTTTATCTCAATTTGCAGGTTTTCACGTATAATTAAAGTTTACTTCACAACCAACAAATTAATATTTATAACCATGTCTTATGTAGGAAAAACTCTATCAAATGTGTGCAATGAAAACCAACTTGTTTAGTGGTTAATGGAATTAAATCAATTGAGAAGTATTTAAAATAATGTTTTGTTACTCTAATACAAGTACTTTTTCAAATAATAGGTCTGTATAGCTGTAAAGGTATTTAATAATTATTAAAAGTATCTATTATGACACTAAAAATAAATGGGTTCTATGTGATTAAAATTTACGGTAATATTTGAATTGTATCACTACAATGATAATATACAATACACTATATTTTTAAAAGGTTACTTTTTTTTTCAATGGTGAATAGGGGCTCCCAAAGCACCCCTTTGGTGCATATAATAATATAATGGGGAGCACTGCGTGCCGCTTTTAAGCGATTCACCATGTGTCAGATGTGCCCGTGTGTGGGATAGACACCTCCGCGCGCGGGTTCGTTCACACTGCGCAACTTGTCCGCGGGCCGCTTTCCGAGCGCGCTCGAGAGTTGTGCGCGACGGCTGCCGGTGCCACAGCGGATGCCGTTTTCGGAGGGCGCCAAGTGGGCAACGTACCGGTCCTCCGTGGGCCGTGGCCATGCGGAGGCGGTCGCGCGGTATTGCGGAGGTGATATTATTATTATATTATTATATCCTATACCGCCGCGGCCGCGTCCGTTAGCAGCGTCGTCGCTCGCTATCCGTTTCAGGTGCGCGGTGGCGACTGTGACGGCGGCGACAAGACGGAGTGCGCGCTTCGTCGCGGCCGCCGGGCCGTCCCACGCGCTATAATATGGCTAATAGTGATAAAATATTATAAATATTATACTATTGCCGTTCCGCCCGGGACGACCGCAGTGCATACGTACTGCAGCGGGTCACATACAGGGTGTCTAGCCGGCCGCGTCTCTCCAATCGAATATTTTTTGGGAATTAACCACGCCTACCTATATTACTCTACAGTGTCAAAATGACATATATTATTATACATAGATAGTTTAAGTACGACACCTTTTAGATTCTGAGAAAAAGGATAGGTTGTCTATATGGTCTGCGATCACTTTTTTCGATCATCATGCATTCATGTTTAAAGTTTTAAACCGCGTCCGACAGGTAGAAAATCGGATGAACATATTATATATTACCCAAATAGAATTGCACTTGATCGAGATAGGTAATTTTTTGATTTTATTACATGTATTCATACATAAATATGCGAAAGAAAAAACCACGGAAAATGGGAAAACCTCTAATTTATGCAAGCTGTACTGATTACAATATATTAATAATAGGTATATAGATAGGCGCAACACAATATTTCACATCAAGTCGCGCGGTTGAAGTCGCAGACTTGCGTAAATATTATGGAGGCGCGTTCTTGAATATATAATATATTGGTTCACTATTGTATAATATAAATTATAATAGTAATATTATGTAGGTACACCATCAAAATATAATATATTTTGTCGTATATAGCAACACACGCATCACGCGATCCGGGGGCGTAACGATAAATATGCTGCATGGATATATAGGATCCATCAGAGCTTTCTAATTTTCGTTTCCGTTTTTTTTTTTTTTGGTCGTTTATCCCCCGCGAGGAATTGCTTGTTTATTGACATGTGCGGAAACTCGTATCAAATTTTACATATATTATAGCTACATAGCTACAGGTATTTAGCCTAACCTATTAAACTTATAAGTATAAACATTATATATAAGCGGTTAAAGTTATATCAATGAAATATTATGGTAGCACTTACGTACCTATGTATATAGTAATATGATATAATATAATGTATAAATAATGCATATTTCTATGATTAATAAATAAATGGAAATTTATATATATATATATACACTTAAGTGATAATGTATAACGTATACATACATCAAACGTGTATTATAGTATATTTATGATATATTTCAATATCTGTGTTTTACATTGTATTATTTTTCGGGAAGGGGGTACAATATTATTTCATCCCTGAATCATTTTTATAATTCAACTCCCTGCACGGCTGCACTAATCACTATTGTGATACAATACTCAACATATGTACTTGTAACCAATTCTATACATTTTCCTCAATACTCAGGGATAGTTTATAGTTAAAACAATTTATATACGACCACCGAGGGAAGGAATAACCTGGTTCTACTCCTCACTCCTCGCACTGTCAAACACAATTTTTTTGAGGAAATTTGTTCGTAATATTGCTTAATAGCTTCTGAGATTATCATGAAAAACCGCATTTATTAGCTCCTGACAATGAAGACATTTTGCAATGGAAGCTAACATATATAAGCGAGACTTTGATAAACAATGATCTATATTTTTTCATAAGCTTTATTATTTACATGAATAAATAATAATAAATGTACCTTAGGTGCATTAAAAATTAGAATTAATTGGAGAAAGCTAATTTTGTGTATGGGTGGGCTTAGGCTCCTCTCTCCCAAGAGGCCCAAGCTCCACAAATGATCAAACACCATTCTTAATTGATTTTCTAATGGGTTCATACTCGTGCATATAAGCGTATATGCACGGGTGCAGCAGAAAGTTCATATGCTGCATCTGCAACATTTTATCGACTGATTGATTGGCCTGTGGGCCACAGCTGTGCAAGTTATATGGCAGCTTAGTCATAGTCGGCAGCCGCCGGGAAAATTCATTATTTAATATAAGTAGGTAGATAAAATGGATTTGAACCAATTTTTTTCATTAGATTATTCAATAATTGCGATACCTTTTACAGTTACTACCTGCTAGTATACAACAAATGGGAACCTAGTTAAAATTACAAATATTATACTAGATTATTATAGCCATTATAGGCATTTTAGCCACTGCCCAGCACTGTGGCAACAGTAGACCTACCTATGTATCACACAATTAATAATTTTAGCTAATGATAAAAAAAAAGAAGGACCACTTTATTCTGTATGCATCTGCAATTAAACTCTGCGCACAGCTATGGGTTCATGTTAAAAATAATAAAATGCCACTCAACATCAAGGTGACATCATGTATCCAATATATGCATATGTATAGAATTCACTAAACACTAGATAATCTGAAGTAACATGATTTTTTGTATACTTAACTTCATTGTTGAATAATTTAACTACATACCAATACTTTTATATACAATACATTCTACAGTATACAACTATAAAGAATTAATGGATTATCTACTATGTTTTGGTATGCTGGGATAAATGTTGAAACTTAAAAATGTATATATTTGCTCACATAATATTATATTAATATTTTAATGATCGAGAAAGAAAAAGTAATTAGCATTTACATTTTTCATATTAATTAATATTTTCTATTGGTATCCCTATTTTAATTAAATAACATACAAGATCTTAAATTATAGGATAATTAACATTTTGAATCCTCACGTTGTTTGTTATGTGTATTAATGTGTGGACATATTATAAATCAAATTTGTGGCGTGGGCAAGAATTTGTTACGTAGGAAGAAGGCGAAAATCAAAATAATTATTTTTCTAGACACCATTTATTTAAAGTATCTTGCTTACCAAATTATAATTTCTGTAATAAAGTGTTTATGAATGAATGAATAATACAAATAAAAGGTATAATACTTTTATGTATATAGTATATTATAATATAATAACTAATAAGCCATAAGGTGTAGTGTGCATGCGATGTAGAAAGTATTATATTTTTTTTAACCTTCAGCGATACATTTATTGAAATATTGTTCTTAAGCAAATCTATTATTTAGCTTAATTTGTTTAACTTCAGTGTTCCTTTTGAATTGTT
>PVMI01014887.1:0-15747 GCA_008528875.1 Aulacorthum solani
AAGCCAATAAAATTTATTGGTTTTTTTTTACGGAATAACATCTGGAACACAAAAGTATTTAGAGTGGATAAATTTAAAAACAAAAATATTTTTCCTTAAAATCTAGAAATAATATAAACAATTCATATTCGATTACATACTAACAATGGATAATTCTATTTTTGTTATTTTTCTATAAACCAATGTAAAATTCAGAATACTCATCATTCTAATTTTCCTAAATATAATATTCTATTATCTGGAAGATGAATTAGTAATTTCTACAAGTCCTAAGTGAAATATTAGGATTAAAAAATAAACGGAAATGATGTGTTAACCGACGATTGTGAGTACTAATCTCGTTTGTTTCAACTTGAGGGCTCAAAATAGTGTTGTTCCATAATTTAAAACATTGTATTTGAAAAAATTTAAGCCGAGCAAAGTTTACCACATACATTTTTAAATTTCAAATTATTGTTAATAAATATATTATGAAGTAAAGATTTTTAAAATGTACAATGCAATTTATAAATAACATCGCTGTGTAAAGTTGAAAAATCTAGTCCAATCCAAATGTTAAACATTGGTTAGATACTTATCATATTTAAAATATTATATTTTATTTTTATCTAAAATTAAAATAATTTATAGAGTAAGTTAGATGGATATTTGATGGTTAAATCAAGAAAATAATAAATATCGTATTACTCTATTAGCTGTAAACCTTTAGTAGGTACCTCAATGAAGTTTGGAATTTAATACAGAAACTACTGGAATTTGGACTGTGTATTGTGTTTATAGAGATTGCAAAGCAATTATCAGTGGAGCTTTATTGGAATTTCGATACCAGCTAGGTAGTACATAAGTTTACAAAGGAATCAGCTCATGCGTAACGTTTTAACTATTACACTATTATTATTTTGTCACTGTTGCACAAAATATTAATAAACCCGATTGTTCAACAACCTATGTATATTGTATTCGAGAACAGTGTTTGTACAGTGACTACATATTTAGGGAATTTAGGGGGGCCCAAGTGTATTGGGTTTCCCCCCACAATCCCCCCACCCAAAAAAAATAGATAACTAAAGATATTGAAATTTGAATTTGATATTATATTATAATACACGTGTACGTAGATAATGTTTATACAAAGACGTTAAGTATAAGAATAAACAATTAACAATTTTCTAATATTAATATCTATAAAATGGTTGAATTAAAAAAATTATTGGACTCCCCCGCCCCAGAAAAAAGTTGAAAATACTCTACTTCTTAGATATAATATTATATAGGTGCATAACATTATTATCGTCATTGTGTGCCAGATCATATAAGATGAATACGTAAAAAGCAAACGGCCATCTTGTGAGGAAAGAACCACAAGGTATTTACCTGCTATTACCAACGTAGGTACTTATATTACATCATTATACTGTGCATAGGAGGTGGTAAAACCTAAGGTTACTTAGTTGTGCTCCTATATTCGAAATCACTTATATAATAATATAGTATTTCAATGCGAAAAGTGTTGAAAAATTAGGATGACGATGAAATCGATTATAACGCTTACCATAAAGGTCAGTTTTCTTATTGTTATCGCTCGTGTGTATAATATGTACGCGTGTATGGGTTTAGAGCTAATTACTAGAAAGGTTGTTTGCGTTTTTCCTGAGCAAGTTTTATAAAGAATCCATTATAACGGTAACGGCGGTGCCGGTGACGTGTGTGTGTGTGTGTGTGAGTGTGTGTGCGTGTAGGAGAGGGGATTGATGGACTAGAAATAAAATATATAATACGGCGAGAATGGTCGATCGGCGGGGAAAAGTGTAAAATAGAGCATTTCCGAGTGGTCGACCGGGGATGCTTGGCAATTAATTTTTACACTGCCAAAGTTTGCTCTT
Source organism: Aulacorthum solani (assembly GCA_008528875.1). NCBI lineage: Eukaryota > Metazoa > Arthropoda > Insecta > Hemiptera > Aphididae > Aulacorthum > Aulacorthum solani. The sequence goes on from PVMI01014887.1 coordinate 1,884, forward strand.
GTCATATTGAATATTATTATTAATATTGTAGTATTGCGGGTGGTTCACGTATATTACTATTATGTGTACGCATGGTTCAATTAAAAACTTCATTAAACACCCCTGGTTATAAATTTCAGACGTTCTATTGTGCGTGAAATCCCCGTTTTATTATTTTTTTTTTTACTTCCCGGGTTTTACTTTTTCATGATGATCGTTCCACCAGTTTGAAACTATGTATACACTTTTCACCGGCAATTTTAACGTGCACACGACGATTGCACCTGATCTTACGATTGTGATCCTCGAACGACGTCTAAAATCAAACCATAAAAATACACCAGTCGTTGCCAGTCCCAGGACCGATCGTAAGCCTCATCGGTGCTTGGAGTATATAAATTACACGAGCTCTCTACAATGTTTTTCCATGTACGCATAACGTAAACACCGTTATTTTTAAAACGCGGAGGGTTAAAAAACGACAATTTTAACATCGCAAAATAATAGTACAACCCTCATCTGGGCTAATTATTACTTATTAAGTTGGTAGGTATTATTTCTGTACTCTGGAAAACTCGACGACACTAATATATTGTTACACATAATATTATAATATTTACTCGGCAACAGGTGTACTGCGCTACAACATAATCACTATGGTTTGTCGTTTAAAGAATCTATCGGGACCATTCAAGACCCTATAGGGAGATTTCAGAGATTTCATGATAATATTTGATACATAAATAACAAACCCTTCATATAACTGTTTGCAAAGTTCCATGGTCAACTCTGATAGTCGAAGAACCGGGAAGCAGCGTTAGGAATTTGGGAGAGACTTTGCGGCCATAAAAATACTACAAATAACATGTATCCAGACTCCAGAGTGGTAATATGTAACCAAAGAAAATAAAGGAAAAATAAAATGAAAACAATTATATAGGCGATAAAAAAAAAAAATAATACCCATTAAAATAAAATATCTTTTTCGTATAATCTAGGGCCAGATACGATTTGTCGGTGTGCCGCCGTTCGGTGTAGGAACATAATATTATTATTATTATTTTAAATTCAGCACAACACCTCGAACGGGGTCTAGCCAACTCTTTTATGACAATCGAGCAACCTATGCACTCATAATAAGATCATGATTTTGTCATTTCAATATATCAGAATACCTATAGTTATACAGTACGCGTTTTTACTTTGACGTACATTTTATATCATGTCGAGTGCGTGTCGGGAAATTCACCGGTCCCGCCGTTTGATGGTGAAAAAATTAAGGTTAGAACGGTTTTTTTCGCGTACATAGCCTAACTATATCGTTATATTTTTCCAACCGCGTAACAGTGTTCCCCGTTGCTTGGGATTTCGATTTTTCGGTATAGGTACGCGATTATTTCTAATGCCCTCCTCATCAAAACAGCGTTTACCAAAATATATTATACTGACGTATATAGTGTTGTTTTTGCGCCTGGCGTCAATATTATATTCAATCGATATTTAACATAATACGGGATTAATGATACCGTTGCACGTTGGTATAACATTATATACACGACCGTGTTTCGTCGAACGTAATTATGTGTAGGATGAAAAACGAGTGTGTTCTACAGTAGGTACACGGTTTTCCGATATTTGCAAAATCAACTTGTCTTTCTTTCTTTGCTGCAACCAGATTGTGCTATCTTTGAGGTTGATTTTACTGCTATGCGTTTGTTAGTTCTTCCATAATAAATTGCAAGTCACCAATCACAATAATAATATGAAGTATTGTAATAAACAGTCAGCGCACTATAATACACATATATGTACATATCTATTATGAAATTAAAGTTCAAAGGAACTTAATATTGATATGTAGATTGTATAGGTATACAGTTATCCAGTATACCTTTCCATGTTTTTGTCGAAACTTCAACAGTAACATTCAAATACAAAATATACAAATAATAATACTGATAATAGTAATAACAAATTGTATATTTAGATGTAAAAGGATTTTGTATAATATAATAGGCATATTCGACCCTAAATTATATTTTAATATGTACCGTATGATTATAATATCTGCGTACATAACCTAAAGTTAAACATGCACATACTTGGAGAGTTGGTGGGCCGTATCGTTTTATTCAGGAAACAAGATCTTTTATTACATTTCCGATGAAATGGATAAATAGAAATTTTTATCATAATATGACCGTGACTATACATGGTACCCCATGCGATTATGTTTTTAAAATCTTACAACACATGTACGCCTTTTGCAAGGATTGTCCATTATTCAATCTGACAAGTGACCCCCTCCCCACTTCTCATGATGGGTTTTTAGTTAAATATGCGTCTATAATCCATCAAAATTCGCGTAGACACTGCGGGTGTTAATTTGAATTTTTCGAGAAAACAAGCGGGAAATTTGAATAAGAATAATACACTCTAAACTTGGAAATATCGCGGTACTTGTTTTAATTAAAATAGTTTACTCAACTCGGTGCGTGTGAAAATGTTTACGGATCTCCGGAACGTACCTACTTGGAGTTATTCGTGATTAAACATCATCGTCATAAGCCCGTCATCCGGGTTGTTATAGAATTTTCTGTTAACTAGTAATTATTAAAGACACGCGCTAGATAATGTGAATTTTAAATTAATTTTTGTTTTGCCTACAACGAAATCAACCAAACCCCTAGGTATAGTTTAGATATAGTCGTAAACACAATTCCGCAAATGTCCGTCGCTCACTAATTAAAAAATATCTCACAGCGACATTTCTGTAATATAATATTCTAATACTGCGAGAATGAAACGCGTATAATCCTTATATACCTACTTTGAAAAACACATCTTGGAACTCAACCCATACAAGTCGACTACAGTAAACAAATGGCTGGAAAATAACCCGAACCGTACAACACTGCTTCAACAAAGATCGCAATAAAATATAATAAATTATCTCATTCCGCAACACACATCCGCCCGCCCACCCACTCCCGAACAAACTAACACACATAATATATTATGCATGAAACGATATATTTTATTTTTTTTACTATTTTTTTTTTTTGAAGAAACGTCCAACAGTGTTTTGATTTGAGTGGAAATTCGCACTAGATAGCTTGTCTTATATTATAAATTCGTATATATTTTTTATGATGGCGATCATTCATTGTAGGTACACACACGTTCGATCGTGCCAGGAGGCCCCGCGGGGTGTATATAGGGCACGCGGAAAATAAATTATACATCTGGACGTTCGGTACTTCGATAACCACTCTCACAAAAAATACATCATATTATTATTATTGTGTTTCAAATACAAACGAGCTTGTTTTTTTCTTTTTATCGCTCTCGAACGCCTACAACTCCGTATTTCATCTTCTACTAACGTGTTAGAGCACGTGCCGTGTATTGTATTTACAAATAGGATTGCATTGAGAGAGAATGAGATAAACGAATACAATATGGTCTGCAAATCGAGTTAAACATATTTTTACGTGTCCATGTCAATTCGGATTGTTATAATATAATGATAGCAATAGTAATATTAATAATCGGCGTCCTGCGAGTGGTGCCGCATGAAACAGTAGTTTCGATATTTTTCATTGCACTTTTTTCATTTTTCCTCCCGCTTCCTGTCCACAAAATCCTTGTACACGCTGAACTCTAGCCTGTTGTCCCGGATGAGTAACAGATGTTTGATTTCGTCGTTCACCGTTTCGATTTCAAGGGACGTCTTTTTGATTTTCTTCTTCAGTTTCTTCAACTGATGTTTCATTTTGCGCTCCGAAACGCCTCCGAGAATACAGTATATGTACCTATATTGTACAAAATACGAAAATCTGTAGACACTTTTCATTTAGTGAATTGTCGTCAGTATTAGAGTTAAGCGAAGAGACGACAGAAACCGTATTATGTTGTACAGTTTTGTGCCCAACTGTCGTCCGACCACGCAAATGCTTAAGACAATGGTCGAAACATTATGTATTTTTTCATATCAAGTTTTTGCCTCTATAACATTAGAGTATCACATGAATAATCATGACATTTAATGTCGGTGTACCTACGCATATATACGTGCAGTGCATTACGCATGAAAAATCCTTTTAGTGATGTCGAAACGGTAAACTACATAAGTATACTTACTTATATTTTATATGCTGTAAAGGTATAGACGAACAAACATAGAGTCATTTCATTCTAATGAATATGGAATGTCTGTATTATATGATATCATAGAACCGTCAGACTATTTAAATTAACCTAGAATTGAGGGGAAAATATTGTACTCGCTGCTGTGAAATATGAAGTACAACATTACATAATAATGTGTGATGAAAAGGAAAATGAATAAAAATAATATTAATATTTTGGTAGATATTTAGACCTGTTATAAATATTACGATTAGGTTAGTACCATATTATATATTTATATGACATTTAAATTGCATTGACTCGTAGTTATAAACAGTTGTTTTATAGTCCATAATTTAATGTAGTTAATTTACTATAAGATGATAATTAATAAATTGTACCTATATAGGTATAGCAGAATGAATGATGTAACTTGCATCTATTACATCCTTTACAATTAAGATGGAAATCATGAGTTAGAAATAAATCAATGTGCTTATAATTTACTAAACTTAATACAAAAAGATTATTTGATTTCGGTACTTCATATTTTCAGACATAGATAATTTTTTTTAATTTTTTTTTTGTAATGTATTATACATATTGAGTACTAAAACCATGTTAAATCAAATGAAAAAAAAAATTTAATATTTTAACGAATACAAATGTTAATATAAAAATACACTACTAAAATAAATGATATGGTAATGCTTTCAGGGCACATTAATATATTTTTTTTAATTACTTCAATGAACAATTTAATTTAAATTACCCGAGGGTATGTGGATGATAAAACATAATTTCAAATTTATTTCAAATATCAAACAAAGAATTATATTGTTATGAAAAAGCTATTTGCTATAGTAGGCATGCCTGCTTAATTCTTCGAGCGGCAAACTTACAATCTGAGGAATTTTGATTAAAATGCAAAGCGTTCTTATATAAGTGCTTGTTAAGGTGGTAAATATAAAGCCTACATCAAAGCTCAGAAAATATAGATATTGGTACACGAAATATACCCAAATTTGGCTCCATCGATAATGTGTTTTCATTGTATGTGAAGGTACATGGTGATGGGTGATATTAAAAAACAATTTGCAACAATTTTTATTATTAATTTATAAATTGATTTTTGAATTCAGGCATTTAGGCTTACATCAAACATTTTGAATAAAATGAATAATAGATAACTAGGACGCATCAATTAAAATGCATCAGAGTTATATAATTAATATAATTATTTTTTTTTATTTGTTTGAATGAATGATGGAAAAAAAAATTTTAAACACGACAAACATGGAGGAATATTTTAATGCTTTTATAGTATTATAATAATCACAATATTACAAAAAAGTTTTGTATACTTTATGTTGTGCATTTTTTCTTTAAAATATTTATTCATATTTTAATAAATATTAATATTAATTTTATTTAATTTTTATTTTTATCATCATAATATTTATTTTATTTATTTATTTATTTATATATATATATATTTTTTTTTTATTAAATTTCAAGATGTATCTGAAGGGAGTGACGCAGTGGACTGACGTGAGGGTTGGTGAGTAATGTGACCGATTAACAGTGCACCTTAGTTTAATATACAATCATTATATTCCTATAAAATATAGTACTGCTATTAAATCATTTGAATATTAAGTACAATGTTTGGTTTTTTTCTGAACAATAAACATAGAATATTAGGATTTTTACATGAACCGCTTTTCGTGAGGACGATGTGATTTTGAAGATTAAGCGAAACTGTATCGGGATCAGGATTGATTTATATAATATTTTATGACCTTGTCGTCTGCCTAATCAGAAAGTATAGATCACAGAATAATTAGATTGAAGATAGAAATATACATAATATTATTATTATGTTATACATTGATTAGTTAAGTTCGTACAAATGTCATTCGAAAAAAAAAATTACTGATAAACTTTTTTCGGCAAAGGATTTTCGTTGAACAAACAATACAATGCATTTGTTATCGCTGATACCACTCCTTTACGTTCCAAGTAGAGCTCAAAAGCCGACCAGTCATCAAAATGTACCTGTAAACATGTTGTTGTTATTTAAAAGTTAAGCAGACACATCGTTATTTATACATTTTCGAAGAAACATTATTTTATAAATTCTAGTTATTGTACTTGCATAATTGCGTATTATACCACGAAAAAATTCACTTTAAATGGAAATTAGAAACCAAAATCTAGTAATTTAATTTTGATAAGATATACGTCATACAATACGTATACAGTATACCTACTAACAAAATCTATATAGTAATTTTTTTTTTTTAACACAAAATCAAATTTATAGTTTTTTTAACTATGAAACTTTTGTGAAATCCATTAATTACCTACATATTTATATAACAAAAAAAAAATAATTTAGGCGCTTATAGCATTTGATTTAGTCACAAAGTATAATTTGTTTCAGATGTACAACATTTAATTACACATTATAATTTTATAAAATCATTTTTTAGTTTTATTTTTTGAATACGCTTAATTTTTTTTATGTTTCTGTTGGCAGTTTATATTTAAATGGATTATACATCAACAGTATTATATCCAAACACTATGTGTTGTTAAGCCACTCTCCAGTGATATTAAAAATGAGTTTTCTCAATAGTTCATTCTGATGTACCTACACGAAATTATTGTTTATCATTACAAGGTGATTCGCCAAGCATACCCACTCACAGCCATTCATTTCCTTTAATAATACATTTATTCAAATTCTGATTTTTGGAATAAGTACTTCGTAAATTATTATGTAAATTTAAAAATGTATGAAATATCCTACCGTGTTACTTAATAGTAAAATAAATAGCTTAAATAGCGGTATTAGTATATCATGAAAAATACTTAGTAATGTACGCTAACATACCGTCTTCGGTCATATTCGTCTTTCAAATGCAATGATTTATTATTAAATTACAATTTTAGTATGACTTACTCTTCACAGTCCTCAATGGTGACGTACAATCTCACACACACTAAACAGCAGAGCGGTTACTTACTTTCCCCCTTTTCTTAATGAACTTATATTTGTAAACTATAATTAAAACTTCCAACGATAATATTGTAGGTATTTACAGTTTCCAACGTATGTTTTATTTGATTTAATATTACATTGACATTGATTACATTAAAATTAATGGTATATTCATGTTTTAACACATCAGTTTTTTAATATAACATTTTACTTGAGTAAATACAACATTACAAGTTAACAACATTTATTATTATTATTTTTTTATAATTTCATCTGTCTGTATATAAATAATAATTACGATGTATTGAATAGGATAGGGTGGTTCACAAAAAAATAATCTTTAGATTCAATAAAACAGACTTATTATAAAATATATTATATTCACCTAAATACATAATGTTGAGAGTATGAATTTTAAGAGTTTTTTAAATATATATTTTTTTAATTATTGGAAACAAAGTACTCTGATCGCTTATAAGTAATTATGAACGATGAACCATTAACATTATGAAATGATTTATGTATACACATTACCTATAATAACGGTTTGCAAAATAACTTTCATAAAATTCAGTTGTAATTTTACATGGCAATAGGTATATATTACCTTCCTATTTGAAGATTATTAAAATAATGAAAAATTAATTAAGTTACTATAGATTGATGATACGTGTAAGTCAAAACTAACCAATGACAACGATAAATTTACTATTGAAAGTGAAACTGAAAAAATAAATAGTGTATGCCTTAATTTAGGTAATATTAATTATAAACGTAGCATACTTTCATACTAATTATTACTTATTAGAATTATTATCATTTTAAATTGTATTAATATATATCAAAATGATATTTTTTTATGTGCTAATCTTTTGGAGCTGCAATATGATTGGGTATAAAATAATATATTTAATAATTTTCTACATGCATGTAAATGATTAGCAATATGAAATAATATAGACATAGGTTAGATAGACATATATACATAGACATATATACAATATATTATACGTAAAGTATAAAAATGAATATTTTAAATCATTATACTAATATTGTAAGACGTTTATGTAATTAAAAAAAATTAACCACAAATCCACGCGATTTCTAGGTATCCATATAAATGGGTTTTCATAAATTCTGTAGGTATAATAAATCGGGTAGGATCTATTTTATTTATGATTAATTTGATTACTTATCGTAAGCTTTGAGGCCAACAATGATGGATAATTTATATTCAATTAAGTTTACAGCTGATAATTTGTATTCTACGTGATTTTCAATAATAGTAGGTACAAATAACTTATACTCACATTCTTTCGATCAACCGCTGAATTGATGTCCATTGCTAGTTAATAATGTTTTATTGGTCAGAATAATCCTTATTGAACTAAATGTTATTTTTTATTAAATTCAAATCAAAGCAATGAAAATGCCATGAAAATATTATAATATGAATTATACTTGATTTTTGGTGAATTAATCAGAACACCATAGATACCTACTACTTTATTATATTTGGTTTCAGCCAAATATTCTCCATACTATGTATAGATTTTTAACAACGTCCATCAACAAATTGCATACGTTATATTAAATAGTTTACCACAGAGTATGGTCTTATACATTACAAGGAATTCGTTTGTTATAATAATGATAATAATCAAACCGATGATATTATTTTTCATTTATCAATTCATTCTTTAGATTCTGAGAAGAGCGAGGAATGTAAAATGGTGTATTTCGGTTTAACAAATCATATCTGATGTATGTGTACATTTTATCGCAGGATCGAACTACTCCGGCCAGACTCTTGTGTAGCCCCTTGCATTGGTGAACAACAAAAATACAATGAATTTTACGACATATGTTTTTTCATCACATTAGTAATCGATTTTTGTTACTTCTTTTAAAATTAAAATAATCCAAACTCTTAATTAGTTACTTATGTAATAACATGTAATTATTTGAACAGATTTATTTTTATTTTTCAATTATTAATAATATATATAAGATGCTTTGATGCTCAAAAATATGACAAAAAATACTGCAAAACATAACTAAAGTAATTTTTTATTTCAATCAGTATTTATTAATAAGTATTATTTTATGGAAATAATAATATCAACATTATTATTCCATTGTCATAATCTGTCTGGCTTCAGAAAGACTTAGACATTGTAAATGATCAAATATTTATTCAATTTTAGAGTGAGCATGTTTTAATTAATTACCAAAACAATATTATTAATATTTTAAGACTATTTTAATACCTACTTACAGTGTTATTGTAAAATCAAACATTTCAATAAAGAGAAAACATTTTGGTTGTCGATGAGATGATTATTTTTTTTTTCTAAAAAAGTTTATTATTATAAGACAAACTTTATCATCAACCCAAATATGTCACTATCTGCCACGGGAGTCAAGTAATAAGATATGTATACAATAGAATGTATATTATAAATATATATATTTTTTAAATATTAGATTATAAACACTGTACTTCGTACTTCTCAAAAGATAATATTTACAAAAACGAAGCACAATACCAAGACATGGGTTTGTCAATTATTGGAAAATTACGTGCACACACCATTATAATATTTATTATTAATTTTCTTTAGATATAGAATATTAATAATAAATAATATAATAATAGTAATGAGAATAGATGATAAAACAATAATCCACTGGTATATAATATTCATAATAACACAAAGGCATCATAAGAAAAAACCGAGAAGTGTTCATAACAATAACCTGTATCTCCCCTGTTGCAATTAAGGTCTAAAGACGTGCCCGCAGAACTTTTTTTGAACTGTTTTTACTGCCCAAAAGTGTTTAAAAAAATTATTGCTGGTTTATGGTTCTGACACACTCGTCATATAATATAGTTAATCCACAGGGACATACCTAGCTCAGTCCGCTATACGTATGAAAAATTGTGCTCGTGCAAAATTTAATAAAGTCAAGACACGTTTAAATTTAAACAGTCACGTGTTATCGGAAAATCACTTTGGCGCCGTGTCGTCTTCTCCTCGTGTATTATGCATTGAATACACTAGTACGCACGTGGGTTAGGTTAGTGCGTGTGCGTGTGTGTGTGTGTGTGTGTGTGTGTGTGCAACCTTGCGTACACTCGATGAATTGAGTTTCGTAAGCATCGTAAATTTCCGCAGCATAATATTTTCTTTTGTCGTAAGTTAGGTTTAGCTTAATAATAATCATTATTATTCTGCCGAACATTTCATATTAAATTGTTCACGTAGCACAGCGTTTACACGCTGAACTCGGCACCGCAACCGATTTGCGTACAAAACCCGAAAACCCGAATGCATAATATTATAATATAGTGCCAATGTTCTAAAAACTTTAACTGGTCGAGCGAAATATGACGGTCCGCACCACGATCAATTATTAGGAATTTTAAAAATCAAAACTCTATCTCACGCTATATGCCATTATCGTTGTTATAAATGTTCAGTTTTGAAAACGGGAACGAACATTTTAAACAATAGTGTTATCTCTGTAAGTATACAAATATAATATAATAATATCATCGTAACGTCGAGCTGCAGTAGGTGTACCTGTCAAAAGTCGAATAAAATGTTAGGTTTGTACATCGACCACTTTATTAATGATTGTGTATGTACGTCTCGATAGTTAATAAGTATAGGTAGGTGAAACATATCTGCAGAGGACGTCGACCGTGTCAGGATACTTGTGGCTGAGGGGTATGTCGTTACCTTCTGTTTTTCATAATGTTAAAAAGATAGAATATTTGTAAATTTATAATTATTTTATTACATACATTGTACACTCGGAAGCACTCTATGGTTGGGTTCTCGATATTGGCTTTGAAGTATGATTTATACATATTATGCACACATTTTGTTCGGCTGTGTATATAATTACAACATTTCAAATATATAATTAATATTACATATCTCCGGGCGATATCGAATGAAATTCCGAATCAATATTTTTCCGATTCCGAGGAAGAGACATGAGAGCACAAATGTATTGCATAAAACGTAAAATAATTACTTATTTACTTTTGCGTAGGTTGTGCGTAACAAAAGCCCTCGGTGCATAGTAGTTGTATAGAGTTCGGAAAGTCGGAGCTATAAGGCTGCAGTGTTAATGGACGTTTTCTCCAGTCGATCATTACGCATTTACGCAGACAAATACAGTGTACGAACCTTAGTATGTGTTGTTTATTAAATAACATTTTTGCAGTTATATTAGGTATAGTATAATATATTTTTACATCGATACATTTTTTTAAGTTGTGCGCAATTAAGAGAAATCGATAAATGAAAATACCAGCAAATACAAACGATTTATATTATATAGCATTTTCATGTGAAAAACAACGATTATTATTTGTTTGTATGCAACTAAAACACGAATCAGACTTATGTTTATTCTTTTTTTTTTATTATAATCATTATTATACTCAGTGCTCTTGTATAATGCAGATGCGATGTTTTACAATATGACTTAATGGATTTTATGTTCGTTCTTGAATTACACTGCCTCTGCTTTGTTGCATCAAATTCAAATGGTTTTCGACTTTGCGATATCGTTATAAAAAAAATACATTTGTTCGGTAACGCATTTATATCCGGCAGTTTCCATTATGAAACGATCCCGGTCGGGTCACAACACATAACATAATAATGCAGCAATTGTTTGAAAATATGTGATTGTGACTTTTTGTTGATTCGCCAACCCAATGTTTAATAGAATGGTTTTTCAACAAAGTTTCACGATAAAATTATATTATAAACGATATAAACACCGTTCTATACGGGTTAAGTAATACAATGTCATAACAAAATTTTTATTTTTATTTTTTAAATTTCTATTAGAATAGCTGTAGGCGCCTACTAATTCTTAACTATCCTGTTACACTCATAAGTCATAAACGATTAGCCATGCACTAATATACCTTTCAATTTTTTACATTCAGAAATGTGGTCTATGAGATATAAAGTGAAGACACTTTCATCTCGTTTTTGACGACTATTCATCAAATAATTCCTGCTTATTCAGTATTATGGAATCTATAACATCGATTATTGTTAGTGCGCTTATAACGCAATATTTAATGATGTTAAATTTTATAAATATTAAGTTTATTTTTAAAATTTAAACTTGGACTAATGAAACATTAAGGCCACCTACAATACAATTTATAATTTTGATTTTTGATATAACTCTTTGGAAAATCAAAATATTATTTACTTAATTTTGTTTAAATTATAATGATACCTATGAAATTTTACCTTTCTTGGGGCGTTATACTGGTATACTCTAAATGGATGAAATAAATAAATATTTCCGACACACATAACTTTAAAAAAATGCTTGTGTTAGCTTTAATAATATAATGGCATAGGTATAGGTACACTCTGTATATTCTCAATGTATGATATCTTAAAATACATAAATATATTTTTTTTTTGGAAATTCATAGGTAAGAACATGGAATTACTATAGAAATCGTATGTTAGTGGAGGAGATTAAATCATCACGTATCCAGTATTATTTCGTAAAAAACACAACAATACAGATGAAGCAATAAAAATAAACTATGTCACCATGTGGTGGATCAATATAGTGATAGCATCTCCGCCAAAGATTACATGACGTGTTTATAAGTACTACAGCTGCAGTACTGTAGACAATATTAAATTCCTGACTAGAGACATTGATGGTAATTAAACATTTAAATGACAATTGTATACATACGGATGTCAGTTGAACTAAATTTGCTGGTAATTTGTTTTTCCTTTCGGGCGCATAGTACCCACATTTGGAAGGCAGGGAATTACAACTATGTCAACCAAAAAGTGGCTAATACCTACTTGTTAAAAATACAACTTTAATATTTCTAAATATTCTATACAATCACAGTGCAATGCGATATCCTTTTCGTGATGATATTAAGTAAAAGTTCAGTCACTGGTCACGGGTTGATATAATATAGAACATATATTATAATATTATATCAATCTCACTTCGTCTAAAGTCTATACCGGTGAAAATGACCATAATTCATACTAAAAATATATTGTTTCATATTTATTTTAAGAATTATTAAATAGGAACACTCAGAATAGATTGTGTATAGACAATTATTTTTTATTATTAACGTGTCATAAGCATAACGCTTTATACCGATATAAATCACATTGGAACCAATCGTGTAAAAAGCGGTAAAGTTGAAAATTGAAAATATAGATATACTATATGCCGTATAGGAACCATTGTAGTAAAAAAAAACATTATCAGTTTTTACATTTTTAACACGTGTTTAAACTTTAAACAGAAACCTAAATTTTTAGTAATAATTGGATTAGAACATTCAATTTTCTACGTGAATAATAGAACGTTTCACGTATGACATATTGTATGAAATTGGTTTTACTTTGTTCGCCTAGTACGTTATTTGCATAAAATTGGTATTTTAAGTATAGACTCGAATAATGTACCTACTACTAATGCCTATTGAATACAATTTATTATGGTTTAATATATGTAAATATACATAATGGCTAATTATTAACTTAATAGCTTGCATGTTAGCTTAATCATTTGTATTCTTCTAAAGAAATGATAAGTGTTACAAAATGTCTTATCAACGTATGAATGATAAAATATTAATGTAATATTATGATATTGTTGAATATAGATACATATATTATTTTTATTAAATAGAACCCAGTATTATAATAATGA
>PVMI01014906.1:0-15371 GCA_008528875.1 Aulacorthum solani
GGTACAATAAAAGTTTGTGTGTATGTAGCGAAAACGTGCGCTTTCAAAAGTTCGTTAAACACACGCACACGCACCGTCGCGCCACTCTGTCGGCAGACACGTGTGTCTGACTTCAGTGCACAATAATATTATATAATACTATAATAACAATATAATGCAGGTAATGGTAAGTAGGTAATATAAAAGACGTGTATCTACCTACGTTTCTTGTGTCTCATTTATTATTTGTCTTATTTTTAAATATCTAGGTATAGATACCTATTGTGTTTTTTTATTGTCTCGCGTGTTTATGGATAAGTTACGAAATTGAATATTCACAGTAACTAGATGATATTATACGCATTTCAAATTTTACTTTCAGACGCTTATTTTCATATTTTTCCTGCGAATTTTTTGTCTTGCTAACCATGAATAATATTATGTCGTGTTTTATTTTTAACTTTTATATTTACATTCAGATATTCATGAAATTTATTAAGAATATTTATTTTATACACTTATAAATTATAATAATTATAAATAAAGAAGATGAACAACATTTAGAAAAATATGTATTTTTTTGTGTCATGAAGAATCTTACTATGATGGGTATATAGTATTTACACATTGATCTATAAAAATAGACATGATTGAACACTGTTAAATAATAGTGTAATTGACTGGTAGTTAATACATTTTTAATTATAAAGTGTATTATTGTTATAACAAGCAATTCTTCAGTCTCAGTATGGTTTCTACCAAAGTTAGTTCCTTTTTTTAATTATTGTGTATTTTAAACAGAATTTTTTTGAAAACTATTTTGCAAATTCTATTGATTAAAACCAACTCGGCTGGCCACGTAACTATTGTTATTTTTTATCCATACTTAATACTTTTTTAATATTATTGAAGAAGATACTCACTTAGTCACATTGATTGGCCTTATTATTATCCTTTTCTTGATCAATAGTTAAATTATTAATTTTGATTACCTGCCTGAGTTAGTATTTGTTACTATTGCTTACTAAAATAGTTAAGAGTTTTCAGATAAAATAGGATGTTGGTATTCGCAACCAGTAAATCAAATGTAGGCAAGTAAACAAGAATAAATAAATGTATTAACTAATTTATGTATTTTATGAAATAATGAATATAAATTATAATTTATTTAAGTGTTTGAGTATAATATTTTTTTAAATAAAGCAATTTGGATTCAATAATTTCAAGTTCAAGTATTTGCTTTAAAGATTTCGTATACTTAATCAAATTTTATATTTTATCATACAGATTAATTTAAATGTTATAATAATTAATATCATTACAATTGGTTATTCAATATTGATTACTCCGGATATGTTATTAAAACCTAATTCGCCTTAAGTTCAAATAGCCTTCTGTCTACCAATTATTTTTTTTTAAAGTAAAGAATGAAATATCTAAACATTTTCTATGTAAAGTGTATGTGTGGTAACACGAATATATTTTTGTAATATATTAGTTTTGTAAGGGTGTAATTATATTTTTTTACTGAACTATCATTAATGAATAAGTAATATAATATGTTAGTTGCTATTATTCATCATTATAATTAGTATTGTACGATAGGTATATATCACTGATTTACTCTAGCAGTCAGCAATTAGGTAAAAAAACTTATTTCGTATAATATTGTTGCATATGACGTATAAAATAAGTGAAAAAATAATATTATATGTATTGTATGCTACATGCGTACAGAGCATTTATTATTGGAAGTTATAGCTCACATTAACGTTAATTGGTGTTGTAAAATAATACCAATAATACGATTATAATAAATTTTTTTTTATACATAGACATGCAAATTTTAATTTCATGTGTGGGTGGGTAGTTTCAATATTTCCTCTTATGTATGAAATGGTAACGATGCCGCTTCGTATCCTACTACAAATATACTAATACAATTAGATATTTATTTATTTGCTGTAATAAGAAAACTAAATATTTTTATATATTTTATGAACCAAGTTAAGTTATATATTTATTTTGCCTGTAGAAAGATTCTCTATAAAGCATATTATACGTTCAAAAGTTTAAATGTCCATATCATATTGTTATACCGTAGGTACCTAAAATACTGTGAAAATATTATAACGAGCTGATATTTTTTACATCAGATGACCACGTTTATTGTGGGGCTTGAAATGTTTTCAAGAGGCTAAGCCCCCAATATCGTGCACGTAATTTATCGTATTCAAAATAATTCCATTTTTTTATTTATAAATACATTTATAATTTTCTTTTTTTTAAATTTTTTTGAATCATAAATTAGTTCTTATTTATAGAACAGCATTAATAAAGCATTTATATTTCAATGAAAAATAATATATATTAATATATTTTAATCATATTTGTATTGTCTCTTTAAAGTTAAAATGCTTTAAACACCAATTATTATTAGAATTTTCACTTAAATAATTTATTATTAGAAATATTGTGTGACTACTGATATAGTCATATGCAATTTATTTATATTAATGTTTTAAATTGAATATTTAATTCTATATTAGCATTATAATTCTAAACTATGCCTCTTACAAAGTTCAACGATTACAAGGAACCAATGGCATTTATTACGCCTAACGGCGTAAACCATTTTTCCCCCCCATGGTCAATTATAGATACCAACTATACATAAACACGTATGTTTACATTTAAACCTCCTTCAACTATAATAGTATCGACTTTTATACACAAATTAAACGTACTTATTTATTTATTTGTATACAAAACTAAAAATATGAAATAAATAATAATTATACATTGTAGTGGCTAAAGCATCCAGTAGTAAGTGTCAAATGTATATTTTTAAATGTTTAATTAGTTTATGTTATTATACATAATATTATATTATAGATACCTATGTAGTGTGTATTAATAAAGCCAATTCAATTTTGATTTTGATCTTTAAAATTTCTGATTTTTTTCTTGTACAATATAATACAATTATAATAATTGTTATTTTATAATTGCTTTTATCATTTATTTGAGTGTTCTTTTAATTTCTTGGTAAATAGTTTTAGTTACATTTTAATATACTGCTAACATTAGAACGACATTTTTAGAAAAAAATAATGCCTAAGTTTCCACACAACCCTAGTGGTCGTCAGCGATTTAGGAACTATTTGAACATTTATTAATATAATTGTATAATAAGATACATCATACATGAGTACATGACAGTATGGTACAGATTAATTATCATAATTAATTTTAATTTTTTATATTTATATAAGCAAAAATTATTTTATACATAGTTAAGCATCACTATAATATCATTTTTAATATTGTTATATAGCTAGTAGTTACTCTATAACAATAACTATAATATTATAGTAGATCCACTAGAGTTAGGTTGATATTATTAATTATCATAATTCATTATAATAATAAAAAAGAAAGGTTATTAGTTATCACATAATAGTTAGTTCCTTGCATTGATCAATTATTTTTATTTCACCATATATTTATTTTATAAAACGGATAACATTAAGTTTTTTTCTCTTTTGTGCTTTATAAACGAGTTTATAGTGCGCCAATTCTAGGTGATTATAGAAAAATACTCAAAAAATTGCTTTTGATGGGGTTTAGAACCTGATATCCATCAACAATAGAAAATATCCATCTTGGATTTCAAAAATCGAAATTTTCGCTAATTACATTATTATCTCTAGCTTTTTCTTTTATCTAAAATTCCATCGAATTTCGTTTTATATGTATACAAAGTATCACTTCAGGTCCTATATTATAAAAATAAATAGAAATAAACTAATTAAATAATATTAAATAACAAATAAATAGTTTTTCATAATTATTCATTTTTTTGTATTATGCTTATGCAATTTATTATAATACTATGCATACTAAGTCTACCAAGAATTAGCCTATCAATAATAATATAATTAATATAATATTAGTATACCATACCATACAGCATACGCCATACACTAGGTTTTTTTTATTCAAAGTAAATTTATCTTTGAAGTTTGAAGTAGTGACATTTTACAATATGAAGAATAACAAAATATAAATTTAAAACATTTTTCGTATACGTAGGTAGTTGGAATATTTAACTTTTTTTAATCGATTTATAATTAAAAGAAAGCAACATTTTAAAATATTCCTGTGTTTCCAGTAAAAACTGTGTAAGTGTATTACGTGGATAGATAGAAATTGAAATATACCATATTACTTTAATTTTTTACCTAAATTATATTACAAATTTCAAATTTGTAATAAAATGAGTTTATTGTATAAGTAGTTCCTTATAAAATAGTAACATACTAACATCCGATCTCCTAAGAATTTATTATTATACAGTCGACATTTAAGGTTTAAGACGTTTAAGTTTAATTAAAGTTATTATACAATAAACTATAATGTATATATTCCGAGCACGCTCCTATAAATATAGTTAGGTTGGGTAGCTTATGTATTTTTCACAGGACACAATGTAGTTATTTATAAAAAGTTTTCATCACTATTAGAAAGCATACGATTGACTCTCATTGACTAAATATATATATTTACAATGTAGTTTTATGAGAAAGTTTCGGTAGTTGGTTCCAGTAAATATATTTATCACTACCAATTATTACTTTTTTATCACCTTCACTTATTAGATTTTAGTTTTCGCGAATAATGTGGCATTGACACTTATTGTTACTACAAAAACATATGACAAATTTATGCATTTAAAAAATGTAGATAATATTTAAATAATAATAAATAAACAATGTATATTATTATACGAATAAAAAGTTAATTGCAACAGTATATCATCATATTATACTATAAATTATAACTATATTATGCATTTTAAGATAATGATCATAGTATGGATTTTTTTAAAATTAAAGGTTCTTATATGAAAACAAACGATTTTTTAATTATTTTTTACGCAGGCTACTTATTGAATAAAAATATTTATAATATAATATATTTATATATGAACAATTTATGCATGTGCGAACCACAAATTGTATATATAATTTATACGTTGTTAAGTTTATTGTAAAAACAGAACATTTAGTGATGATAGCTTTTTGTACTTTAAGTTTATGTTTATAAATTATAAAATCTAAATAATTGAGAAGGTATCCCAGTATATTTTTTATTTAAATATGAATAGTATAAATGAGTGCCAAGTAAATTCTTAAAACATTACTATGTTTCCATATTTTCTAAATTTATTTAAATACTATTCAACAATTAATAATAATAATAATGTATTTGTTTTTTTGTGTTATAGTTTACCTTCGATATTAACAAAGAAAAACTGATATGCAGACAATCGGTAAAGCAGATAATAAAATGGATTTTCCTCTGAATTGGACTGATATATTATTAAAATCAATATCAGGTAAGACGAACTATACCATAGATGTAAAAATAGGAACTAAACGTATTGCAACAAATCAAGAACTAAGAGACATAACAAAAAAACGACGTAAACAATCAAATCCTACAAGAATATCTTCTAATGGAGAAAATACAAAAAATGAATGCGACAAAACAATATTATTTTCTAACAGAAATAAAACTGAATTGAATAACAGTGAACAAGTGACAGATTTAAAATCAATTTGTCCCCAATATCCTTCTTCTTCTTCTTTACCTCTGAATCTGACTGTATCTGAAAACCAAAAACTTTCACCTAATGAGAGACAAAAAATAAAATTTTCTAATGACAACGGTTTACAACTACAAAATGACTCATCTACTGAAATCTCTAATAATCTAAATTCTTCTTATCAAGCATTTATGAAAGGAATACCACATATTGATAAGAAGGACAACTATTCGAATGAGTCATCAACTTGTACTATGTCCTTTTCTAAAAATCAACAATGCACCTCAGGCAGCACAAATGTTGGGCCAACATCTGTTCAAATATTCAATCCAGAAGCCTTTTGCGATCAATGTAACAAAGAATTTTGTAACAAATATTTTTTAAAAACTCACAAGGCAAATAAACATGGTGTTTTCAGTGACAGCCATTCAAATAGTTCCAGTTTAGATAATTCAGATAGAATTAAAATATCAATATTACCTACGATGACTTGCGACTTTTCTTCAAACGTTAATGATCATTATATTGGCGCTTCAACATCATCATTATTTAAAAGTCCTGTATTGTTTTCTCAGTCATCGGTAAATGCAAACACATATGCATCAAAAAATATGTTTAATAACCAAACACGGGCATTTTGCAGTATATGCCAGAAAGAATTTTGTAACAAATACTTTGTTAGGAGACATAAAGCTAAAATTCATGGAATAGCCGATGATGGAGACTACAAGATAAATGATGATGTCCCATTAAACTCCAAAACAAATGAACAAATAAAAAATGAATTTTTAGATTTTAGAGTCTCCGATTCGCGTGATAAAGATGCTAAAACAGTATCACCTTCTCTTTGTGTCAACAAATCCATACCTGAAATTTCAAAAACACATGAACAATTATTCTCAAAAGACACTCAAACAACAGTGGATAATGAAGAAGAACTTGTAATAAAAAATACTACAGTTGAAACTCCGCATGATAACATAAAAGTTGAGAATGCAGATGATGAGCAAAATGTAAATTACACCAATAAATTAAATAATGAATTGTGTAATATAAACGATCTTCAAAGTAGTGAACTTACAAGTAGTTCAAGTCATATCACAAATAAGCATAATGAAAAGTCAGTTATTCAAAATGATTTTTCAAAACCGAACACTAAAGGTATGAATCAGCAGCCTACAGGATTTAAAACTAACACTAACACCTCCATTCATTTGATGCCAAATAATAGTGAAAATGGTATTTTAACGGACAATAATATCAGGAAAAAAATCAACGTCTTTAATAATTATCTTCCAGCTACCATAACAATTGTTGAAAATGAAAATAAAATCGATAAAAATATTGAAACAGGTGAATCTAAAATTGAATTGATGAGTAAAAGCAAGTTACTTACATTACACAATTTGTTTTTTAAATTTAATGGAAATTCGTTAGAAAATATGTCAACATGTTATGTATGCAACATGCAAATAAACGGATCATTAAAAGCACATATTTTTAATGAACATGAAAACATCGTTCATGAACTAATGAATGAAACTTCAGAGTCCAATGAAAATGTACGTATTGAACACTCGTGTCATGAATGCCATCAAATATTTAATTCTGATGCATTGTTGAAAGAACATATTGAGCAAGGTGAGTGTAACATCAAAGGAATGGGCAGGTTGTCAGCTAGTAGTAAAAATTCCGCAGAAAACGAAGAATGCATTAATCATCATACCAAAGACTTGAGTGAAAGAAAGCAAACTACCATGCTAAGTAGTTTTTGCAAAATATGTAACAAAGAATTGTGTAATAAGTATTTCATGAAAACTCATATGCAACGGATGCACGGTATATCGATTCAAAATGGTAATCATATTGGGGGAGTAGTATGTGACATATGTAATAAAGAACTTTGCAGTAAATATTTTCTACGAGTACACAAACAGAACTCGCATGGTATAGTTGAAAATGGATCTTGCCAAAAATATTGGACAGATTCGATGACTGAGAACGGACAACTGTCCGACGAAGCTGATAACGGTCATAGATATTACAAGCACTATACTGAAGTGTGCAATATATGTCTTAGGCGGTTCAGAAGTTCGAAGTGGTTGAGTGCTCATTTATTAAACGATCATGGCTCCGAAGGAAAAATTCAATGGAAGCACATTCAGAATCATATGGAAGAAGAAAAACAAAACTTTCGATATAACAGCGAGTTGAACTCGAGCTTAAGAGCAACTGGAAGTCCTAAACAAAATCCAGTTGAGGAACAAAACATAATATGTGATGAAATGAAAGAATATCGTTGTTCATACTGTTCGTTTACCACATCAATTTTGTCGTTTCTTTTTGTACACGAAAAGTTTCATCTCACCGAAAATAAAACCACGAAGGACATGCCATTAACATGTCCAACCTGCAGCTTGGCATTTCAAAACAAGACACAGTTAGAAAATCATTTTACACATTGCCATTTCAGCTCCGATGCTGGGAATTCACCGGTTTCGTACTCAATTTTACATTCACCCGACAACACTCATGTCACACTTAATGCGAACGAAGATTCGTTAGCAGACAAGTCGTTAGACAATAACGGAAATGACGTATTCACCGAAAAACTAGGAACATCGATCAAGCCCCGTCAAACAGAAAACGTATCGCGGTCTATAGTAAAAAACCATAGTATTTCTGAATCAAATCACGAGCCGTTTATAATGCAGTCTTTTTTTCTCGAAAACTGTTCAGTATCTCCGTCGGCCAAGAAGGAACTGAGTGGTCGCAGCGATTCGTTTCATTCGTCTCTAGTTTACTTACCAGTCAAGGAAAAGTTAACGTCAACTGTTAATGTTTTCTTCAAGCTAACACCAACATAATTATCTGCATGTTTAAGATTATATGTATGCGAATTTAATATATTCTTTAGCTCGTGATATACGATTGAGCTAATCAAATTAAACTCATATTAAATAATATTATAGTATGTATGGTATAATAAAATATTATGATATACATTCACAGAATTAAAATAAGACTGAACTAAATATTTTATGGGTGCTGGAATGAAATTTGGTGATATTGATAATACTAAAGTTCCTAATTTAGCCTTGAATAAAATATTATGTCATAATAAGAAATTGGTAGTTTTGTTTACATTCCAATTCGTAAGTTCGAACTACTTGGGGAAACCATATGCACCAAATTCAGAGTTTAATCTTAATGAAAACATATTATGTAATAANNAAAGTTCTTAAAAAATTATATCTAAATTTAGTTTTTTTCAACTCTTCGACGAGTAAAATAATATTCACTATTATATTATAAACGCGGGGTGATTCAGTACTAATACAAATGGCTGTATTTATTACAAACTATGGTACCTGGGTACTTTTTTAAATTAATGAAATTAAAATATTTTAGTTTTGGAAACTTTCACAAAGCTCACCGTAAAATGAAAATTATAAATCACCTATTTGATGTACCTATATAATATTTTTCAAACATTAGCCATCAACTATCAAAACAATTTATAATAGATTGTATTACCTAATTTTATTTTTGGATCGTTTTAAATTAATTACTTTCATGATGGTGAATTTTATTTTGATTGATTTTGTTTTTAAAATATCAGTATAAAAGTCATTTTTTTTCAAGGTTAATTAAATAAATTCTTAAAAATGAATAGCTTAAGTTTAAAACCTTAAGTCCTTTTTGTTCAAACAAATGCATTGTAACTTCTAAAAACAACTCAAAAATATAAACTTTATTTTTAACCTTCCAGTTTTATGTAGGATTGTGATTGTTTTAGTTTAAAATAAGTTGTAAAATATAGGCATTTTTAGCGAAAATATTAAATGTTATTGTTATTAAAGTTTCCAAAAAAAAATATATAATATTTTCAGCTTAACAGAAATACCCCTTTTCACGTATGATAAGAATCACTCTTTAGCTTATATAGTTTATAGCGTATAAATAAATATTATATATTATATAGGTTTCATAAATATAACCTAATTGTTTTAACTTATTTATTATAGTTCAGTTCAGTTACCTATATTTTAAAAGCACCCGTTCAAACGTAATAATGCTAATGGGTTTTTAAATCAGATAATCAAAAATTGTTTTTAAGCGCTGCCCTGACAGTTAAGTCATTGGCTTGATAATCAAAATTATACATTAAACTAGTTCAATTTTATAATCAAAAAAATAATAATTTCGTTATTATGTTTTACAGTTAATATTAATTAAAGTTATCGTTATACAAGCATGATGCGCAATTGTTTATATTTTTTTATGAACAATATTATTATCACTAATATAATATATATTATGTAGGTATAAAAGAAAGTAAATAAAATGAAAAATCAAATTATGGTTTCATCGAAATTCATGGAATTAGATAATATGTTGTTAGTAATTTTATTGAAGCATTTATTTTAATTACTAGGGCTCGGATTTATATGTTCTAAACATTTTTTAAATAAGTATTTATGTTCGTATTCCGTTAGTAAAAATTATAACATGAAAATCAAATCTTATTGTTATTGATATTTATTTTATTTCAATTTTGTTAAAATAATGTACATAAAGCATTACTTAAAAAAACGAAATGTTATATTAACTTAAATCAAAAGTAAGTGAATTATCGGTAACATCGTCGATTGTATATTTTAAGTTCATCTAAATAAAAAAAATAGTAAAATAAAAAATACCTGACGAGATAATAAAATTGCTTTTTTCTTTTGTAAAAAATATAAACACTAACCATTTAAGTTGCATTATACGATATTTTTTTTCTTAATTCTCCGTTTACACATTTTTGTATCTTGAGAAACTTGTTTCCTCGTCCATTATAATACAATGGTCAATGACAATATAGATAATGCGCCAGTATAGATACCATAGTAAGACGTAGTGGATCAATTTAATACAATTTTTATACTTATTTTTATAGTGTCTGTGTGTCCCCATCAATATGTTTTTAGTTTATTAAGATAAGATTAAGAAAAGATTATCGAATTCTTGGAATATGATTTTATAACTTACTTTATTTTTATTATTAACCTAACTTTTGATGAGTATGTTGTAAATATACTTCGAAATTTTGTTTTTAAACTAAATGATATGTTTAAAGTAGTATTAATCTGCGCTTAAAAAAAAAAAACATTTTACATAATATTATGCTTTATAGAATATGCAAATATGAATAAGCAAAGAAAGTAAAAAATTATTAAAATAGCCATTAATATTGCAATATAAAATTCTATACTTAAGTTTTTTTTCAGTTTAAAATGAAAATGTCCATCGAATGTAGCTAGTCTTTAAACTAGGAAGTAGAAAAACAATATATAAAATAATAAATTTAACGCTACGTATAAATCCGACCCCTAATAATTATTACCTACTTACTAATTATCTATCTATAGTTTAATGTACTTTTCTTGGTGTTTAGGTATAGGTACTAATTGTTTTTTATACGATAGTACATCAAATTACTTTTAAATATAATATATGGATTTTGATTGAATATTTAGTAAATAATATAATACATTTTAGAAATAGTTTATGTTAGTTTATTAGTCATGTATTTATACGACTGTTCTTTTTTATTTTACAGTTTCTTCTATTATTTTTGTAGGAACTCTTGTGATTATATTTAAATACGATTTATAGTAAAAACAACCGTAGGTATTGGTTATGTGTTTTTCTTAGAAATTTCGTAAATCCAATAAAATAATTTCCAAGTTATAGCTATACTCTACACCAAACTAAAATAAAATAAATTGTAGTGCAGATAATATTATTGATTGTGTTTTATATTTATTTTTGGATGACTACCTACTTACCTAATAACTATCAAAACAATACTTTTTTTTATTACCCCTACCAGCAAACGCATTCTATTATTCTGTTGAGAAATATGTTATTATTATTATTATTTTTATACTTCAAGCAATAGATATCATGAGTTTTTTTTTATAAGCAAGGTTCTACAATAAACTTTCATATCAAAGAACAATGTGCTTATGTCTTACATTAAGTTTGAATTTATGAAAACATTTAAAGTTAGTACATTACCATTCTTCTTGTATTTATAAATTATTTAAGAAACAATTGTATCTATATTATTTATAGTATGTTTCGATTGCACATATAGTTAAGTATGCCTACCCTCAGATTCACACATTTTAATATTGTTATCGATACAGTTAAAAATATAATATTGGCATATTTCTCTCATTGTCAGACTTAAAATATAAGAGTGAAAATATCAAACATTCATTTGACTTTTTAAAAGTATTTATCTTTGTTTTTAATTTTAACTGTCAAGCCAATTATCAGTATACATGCACTTTCAATAAAATAATTTAAATCTAAAAAATAAAATAAAATAAAATAAAATAGTCATTTTGGGTTGTTTAAACGTACTTGAATCTCAAATTGCACTTTATATAAATGTGTGAGTAACCACTATAACCAAATCAAGTTTTATTTTTATCAAGTACTTGATATACGAAGACATCAGTCTGAACATAGTCCTTAACCAAATGTTATGCTAATATGTTTTCGATCTTATCACATGTCTTAAATATGTATATATCAAGTTTAAAATGTATAAAAAAAATAAAACATCATGTAAATCAAATATGAAATAAATATATATGGGTAAATCTCAGACTGGGAGGAGGTTGTTGTAGTTTCAACCTTTTCATCTTTTGCATATTGCCTGTATTCTGATATTTTAATTACACATGATTAATTTATGAATTTTAACGAACACTCTACCCAAATATAATAATTTCACGAATATAAACTTTGGTAAACTTCATTTAACTTGGCTGCTCGCTTGGGATATTTAAAACGAAAATGATTGCACTTACACCTCAAAGTGTTATAAAGTTTTGACTCATAACTGAACTTTTGGAATACTATCGTTTCACGTAAAGAAATAAAAAGCTCCTCAATATTTTTGTTGATCAGTCGTATAAAAAATTCACTCAAGTATTCAATACTGCAGTGTAATATTTTTTATAATTATATAAGTACTTTTGAATATTACCTAACCTACGATATCATTTTTGGATTTATGCATTGGTTTATGTCTTACGTTGTTAAAATCGTTCATAAATTGAGGAACAAAAAATTCTAAAATTGTATAATAATTTCATAGATAATAATATATTATAATGGATATATAATTAATATTGACGATACTATGATACTATAGTATTGTACCTAAACTATTATTCTAATAAGATTTCACAATGTAATGTGTGTATTTATGTTAAGATAATTGTATTTTATAATTTTATTTGATGTTTTATTTATATTTATAGAAATTAAAATCAAAATTAATAATTAAGATTGTACATTATTTAGTTGTATTTTATGTTAAGAGCATTGGTATAATGTGTCGGTGATAATTTAATATCAAAATAATTGACCTTTTAGTGTCAAAATCAAACAAAAATCAAAATTATTTCATTACCATTTTAGTTACGTTAGATTATTTTGTAAAAAAAATGATTTATATTATATAATTAATGTTGCTTTTAAAGTGGTTTGCTTGATAAAATTGTATATTATACATCAAACTATTTATTGTATCAGCATTTAAAATTTTTATTATGTTACTTTACTTTTATATAAGATAGTGAGCATTTTTTTTATTGTATTTTCGTTCATTTTAAGTAGAATTATATTTATTTTACTTAATCGATAACCTAGTAAATATTGTTAAATTACAATAACCTGGCTTGTTTAAAAAGTATATTTTATTAAAGATATTTTGGTTTATATTTGAAATTGTCTGGAACTTATTAAAAAAAATTGTGTAACGATTATGCTTAAATAAACATTTAAAAAGCAAATTTGAAAAAATATATAATTAAAAACGAGACCGAAAGAAATGAGATTAATTATTTTTATTTTATAATTAAAACTTTTACTATTAAAAGAAATATTTAATATAATAATGTATTTAAAAAATCCTTCAAAAATTATACGATGATTAATTGAATATTTGAATAATAATAAAAATTAAATCATGATTATAATATTATGTTATATTATTATTTTTGTGTTTAATAAAAATAATTTTTCTAGCAAAAACAGAAACTTTTTTAACACATTTAAAATTGTGATTTCAGTAATCACTTTTTGTAAAATAATTGTAAAATATGGTTCGAATCGTGTTTAAAAATAAATTATATTTATATGATAGTACCTATGTATAATTATTATATGCGTACAATAATAATATTACTCTTAGTCACATAATACGTAAAATATTTAAAAAGTTGTACGTATTACGACTTAATATATAATATATTAAAATAAATATTTCAAAAAATATTAAACAGTATCCTAAACAGAAAAAATTTTTATGTTCCTCTAATTTTTCATTATCTTTCACATCAAAATAATTATTTCATCTTTTACTTGAATATGGCTTTATTACTTATTACTTTGAAATTCAAATCAATAGTGACCGTACATTTATGTCTTATGATATTAAAATCATAAAAATTAATAAGGCAAGTACCTTTAGTACTTACCCAAAATCAACGAAGTTAAAAAAACATATTTCTAGAATACCAAAATAATAATCATGAAATTACATTGATATCGATAATTTATCGATTTATAAGTTTATTTAAATTCTAAAACGATGACATAAAGTTATTAATTTTGTGTTATCCACACTATCCATATACAATTTTATGTTAAATTAAAATCATGCATAATTCCATGTCATAATATTATATTGTAATATATTATGCCACATTTACAAGTATGATTTTGAAACGGTTTAATGGAAAACAGTTTTAAGATGTTTAATATCGAATCACCATATAACTGAATTAAACAGTTTAAATGCATAATTTATGTTTCATCGAAGCGAATTGTATTTTGAAGCCTGTTTACAAATCGGATACCTATATCTACACTATAAAACAATATTTACAACTTTACAAGTGAATTACAACGTTTGTACTTAGATAAAACGGTTTTAATTCGATCATATTATAATTTATGATTTAAATTTATAATTATTATAAAGTAAACAAGCACTCTTATAAAAATGTTTTAATTACAAAAAAAAAAAAGAATAAAATAGAATCGACGACAATTGTTTTAATGGATTGGACATGACGAGAATAATATTTTGTTTTAAAGTCATTCTAAATTTTAGAATAATGTAAGCGTAGTAAGTACGTACCTATACATTTATTTCAGAAATATTCTATGTTTACAGTCAGAGTAACTGTGATCATGTCTAAGTTAGGTACGCGGCTATAGTAGATAAATATTAAATGTATACCAACACATCATACTATTATAACAATGAAAGTTAAAACTGATACTAATAAGTAATAATTCTCCCACAAATTCGTATACCTAAATTGAAATTATAAATTATAACTAATTATTTAAATTATAACTTAATAACATAAGCGAATTGATGATAACATCGTAGTTTCATACTATAAATTGGATTATGCAAATCGAGCTTAAAAGTGTATAATATTATGTGTAGAATTTTTTTTAGACTTCCTTAATTCAAAATAATTATGCAAATTTGCCCACCTATAATATTATTTTGCCATCTACATTTAGTTAAGGTGAATTAAAACAATTGTTGGTCGGAATTAATTAATTTTTAAATAAAAACTATTCACTATTTAACTATTCCCATAAATAACTTTTAAATACCTATTTTTAACTCCACATATTTTCAAACTAAAAATATACATAATAATAATAAAAATAAAAATATGTACCTATA